>JBBPBX010027117.1:0-11417 GCA_038048925.1 Garcialebias charrua
TGGAAAGGATGTGCAGCAGGTTAGGCTTATTAAAGATGGGAATGGGAATGTTCTAACAAGTGAGGAGTGTGTGATGGGAAGATGGAAGGATTACTTTGAGGAGCTAATGAATGAAGAGAATGAAAGAGAAAGAAGAGTGGAGGTAATAGAAACTGTGGACCAGGAAGTGGGAAAGATTAGTGAGGGTGAAGTCCGGAAAGCTCTGAAAAGAATGAAGAAGGGGAAGGCAGTAGGACCTGATGACATACCAGTGGAGGTTTGGAAATGTCTCGGAGAGATGGCAGTGAGGTTTTTGACTCAAATATTTAATGGAATATTTGAGGGTGAGAAAATGCCTGAGGAATGGAGAAGAAGTGTGCTGGTTCCCATTTTTAAGAACAAGGGTGATGTACAGAGTTGTAGCAACTACAGGGGAATTAAGTTGATGAGCCACACAATGAAGATCTGGGAGAGAGTTGTGGAAGCAAGACTTAGACAAGATGTAACTATCTGTGAGCAGCAGTATGGTTTCATGCCAAGAAAGAGCACCACAGATGCCATCTTTGCTTTGAGGATGTTGATAGAGAAGTACAGAGAGGGTCAGAAAGAACTCCATTGTGTGTTTGTGGATTTAGAAAAAGCATATGACAGGGTACCAAGAGAAGAGGTGTGGTATTGCATGAGGAAATCTGGAGTGGCAGAAAAGTATGTTAGACTGGTACAGGACATGTATGAGGACAGCAGGACAGTGGTGAGATGTGCTGTAGGAGTGACAGATAGCTTCAAGGTGGAGGTGGGATTGCATCAAGGATCGGCTCTGAGCCCCTTCTTGTTTGCTCTGGTGATGGACCGACTAACAGATGAGGTCAGGCAGGAATCCCCATGGACTATGATGTTTGCAGATGACATTGTGATCTGTGGTGAGAACAGGGAACAAGTGGAAGAGAACTTGGAGAGGTGGAGGTATGCTCTTGAAAGAAGAGGAATGAAAGTCAGTCGTAGTAAGACAGAGTACATGTGTGTGAATGAGAGGGAGGCCAGTGGAACAGTGAGGCTACAAGGAGCAGAGGTCACAAAGGTGCAGGACTTCAAGTACTTGGGGTCCACTGTCCAGGAAAATGGGGAATGTGGTAAAGAGGTGAAAAAGAGAGTCCAGGCAGGATGGAGTGGATGGAGAAAAGTTTCAGGAGTGATTTGTGACAAAAAGGTGTCAGCAAAGGTCAAAGGAAAAGTTTACAAGACAGTGGTGAGACCAGCTATGTTGTATGGTCTGGAGACAGTGTCATTGACAAAAAGACAGGAGAAAGAACTGGAAGTGGCAGAAATGAAGATGCTGAGGTTCTCCTTAGGAGTGACAAGGATGGATAAGATCAGGAATGAGATCATCAGAGGTACAGCACATGTTAAACAACTGGGAGATAAAGTTAGGGAGGCCAGACTGAGATGGTTTGGACATGTCCAGAGGAGGGACAGTGGGTATATTGGTAGAAGGATGTTAGAAATGCAGCTGCCAGGAAAAAGACAAAGAGGGAGACCAAAGAGGAGATATATGGATGCAGTTAGAGAGGACATGGAGGTAGTCGGAGTGAGGACAGAGGATGCAGAGGATAGAGCGAGATGGAGGAGGATGACTCGCTGTGGCGACCCCTGAAAAGGGAAAAGCCGAAAGAAGAAGAAGAAGAAGAAGTGTGCATATTTAGTTAAGTTTCCCTCAGCCCTTCTTGTTAAGGTCCAAACACCTGTGCTCCATCTGTAATCATCTCACCTGGCTCTACTCAGTCATCATCCTACCCAGCTTATACACACATAATATAAGATAATATAATATAAGATCCTGCAGGAAATTGTTGTGCCAGAGTTTCAGTACAAAGGAACATACACAAGGACTCACACAAAATATAAAAATAACAGACTATAAAAATACCAACAATTAAGGTTTAAAACAGGTCAGACACAGACAGAAACTTTAGGCTGTTTATTGTAGTACAAAATTAATTTAATTTTCCGATGTGTAGAGGGTTGGGGGTGTGTGAAAAGTTTGATAGCAAAAGGGAGGAAGGACTTATTGTGGCGTTCTGTGGAGCACCTTGGTGAAGGTGCTGTGGTAAGGGTCTAGTGTGGCTTGTAGGGGGTGTGACTTGTTTGAGATCTGGAGCAATTTCCTTAGCATCCTCTCTCCTTTGAATGTTGTTACACCAGTGTAAGAGATATGGTCAGTGTTAACTGACACACTTTTATCTTAATTAATTACTTATTCAGTACTCTTCAAGTCAGAATAGTAATTCATGGATTATCTTTATTTTTCAGGATTAACATAACAACTTTGTGATCATGAATGATGGAAAGTAAAACAGATGAGCATTAAGCGGCAATGAAAACGTTAATTATAGTTGGCATACCAGGAGATACTGCCATTTATTTAAACAAATAATCTCAAATTAACATCATGTACACTTGACTGACTGATTTCAATTTCTTGCAAATTAGACATCACACAAATACATATTATGTGTCCATAATTCTACTAGTCGACGTACTTTTCAGGAACAACAAATTAACTCATAAGGTCTTATAATAACTTAATCTGAAGGCTTCTTAGCTTAAAGTTGGTGAAGATAAAGTAAGGAGTTAAAAATAAATAGTTAAGAGTGTCAGGAACGGTGTGTTTGTCGAGATGAACCAGTAGTGCAAGCAAGACTCAGATGTACAAAGTAAAAATAAACACATTAATATGCAAATTAAATAGACTGTTGTGGCAGTACTCACAAAACCATAGAGTAGCATAGGAAACCATGAACCATAGGACCAGACACCAGGGAACACAGACGATGACCCGACAATGAGACACACACGAATGCTAACTAATATACACACAGTAATCATACTAAATCATGAACACCTGAACACGTAGACATGGGAGCCAGAAGGTGTAGGGATGGGAATTGACCAAATGAGGGAGCCATCCTTACAGTAATCCAGACTTAGTTTTCCAAGGGATTATACATTTTGCCACAATGGGATTGTCAACAAACAGTATGGAATTACCAACAAACAATATGGGATTATATTTTTTTTGTTGATTTTTTCCACTTGCTGGATTACATCAAGATCAGAGACATTTGGTAGTGTCCTTTCGTGTTGGAACTCATCCCCATGGATGGGCGATGACTTCCAAAAGGGGGGAATGTAGTGGACCAGACCATGGTCTCTGAAAACTGTATTTAAACACCTTTTCTTTGAATCTTCAAGAAAAAGGACATCACACTGATTTATTTTATTAATTTGAATAAAGATACAAATTAAATCACAAGAGACTCTCTTTATTCTTTAATTCTGTTCTAATTCAAATATAATCAAAGCACAACCTTGTGTTATTCATATGAGCAGTGTTATTTTTCAATACGTTGAATGATCATTGTTAATGTTCATATGGTGTATAGTTTTTTTAATATAATAAATATACACAAAGAGAGCACAATTCAATTACACCCCACCGCTGTCTGTAAACCTGCAAAGAACATAACAGAACACAGCAACAAAATACATATGTATAAAAGACTTAGAATATTCATGGTTTTGCAGTATATTTCTATAAATATATATACCTATACCTACATATATATACATACATACAGATACATGCATATGCAGTAACATACACATCTACATATCTACATACTATGCCTCATATACAGTACATCCTGCATCTATTTGTATGTAGTTGTGAGCATGCACAAGTGTATAAGGCTTCTCTAATAGAACATTCAATAGTGACCGTGAAGCATCAGAGACCCGACCCCCAAGACCCGAGGAAGACAAAGGGGGGATCAGAGCCTAAGACCCCAAGAGGAACCCCGAACGCGGAGCCCCCAGGGCCACCCAAACAGGATGAACCACTCATTCACCTCCCAGATTCGACCTTATGGGAGAACCGGAAGAGTCCCACCAGCAACTACACACCCCGGAGCCAACAGCGACATACTCACAGGCCCTCGCCGGAACCTGTTGCACCAACGTAGCCCTAGGCCTAGGTACCAAGGCCCGGGCACCAAGGGCACACACCCCTCAAGCCCAGGCCCAACAGGACCAGAGGACCCGAGCCCTACCAGACAGCCACCAGGCCGAGCCGACACACACCCAAGCGCCCAGACCCAGACACCGAGGACACCAAGCATGCAGGCAGGCAAGGGCACACCCCACTAGGGGGCCGCGCGGCAAGGGCACGACACTAAGCAGCCCCAGCTGTATCAAAGAGGGGGTAGTCCGAGTCCGGGCCTGACAAATAGTCATTCATACACAGACACAATCACCCAGACCCACCCTAATTCTCACCATCACTCCCTCAAAGACATACAATAACGACACATTCCATTCATACTCCCGATACGCACTTTATAACCCCCAGATCCAAGACATGTACCTGCCCCCTACATGGGGCAGCCCACGTCCAAATCCATGAGGTAGGCCCTTTCATTCTGGAGCAGAGAGGAGCTGGCATCCAAGATCTGGCCCAACCCACGCCCAGCCCCATAGTCCAGGACAAAACCCGACAGCCTTAATATGTGGACACATGAATCAAAACTCTGTCTAAAGTTGAAGTACATGTCAGAATGTACTCTTCAGTTTTGTTTAGAAATGTTTAAGGCGTTAATCAGTTAATCTTATAGATGGCGCCTGTTATCTGTCCATCTCTTAAACATCTTCTCTAAACAATCTTCTCCTCTTCTGACTCCAAGTGAACTCTTTGACTTCGGCTAAATCACTCCTACTGGTTGGTTGACAGCCAATCGGAGGGAGTGAATGTGCTAAGGTCAAACTCCCTTTAAAAGTTCCATTTCCTGTTTCTTCCCCAGTTGCTGGAGGAAGTGTAAAAAGTAATGACTTTCTCTTTTAGCTGTTGGACGTTTGATCAAACGCCAAAGACCATCGTTCTTCAGTAAGGGCTTATAACATGCTAGTTATAAGTCTGCCTCGAGCTTCAAAGCTCCACTTTGAATGAAAATTCCTTCGAGGAATCCTTTATCTTAAAAAAACAAACCGGAACTAGTTGCCACTACAGGTAGTCCCCGACTTACGAGCGCTCTGACTTACGAGGTCCCGGACTTACGAGCATGCATCTCATTAAAAAAAAAAAAAAAATTTTTTTTTTTTTTTTTTTTAATAAATGAATACATGTACAGTACTGGACAGTCACCAAGCACTTAGTCTATCCTAACACAGTTTTTAAAGATGAAGGAATAAGTTGAATTGTCTCCCTTTCACATAAAGGGAGCAAGCTCCCTATGGAGCCTGCAGGGAGGAGGGAGACAATTCAACTGATTCCTTCATCTTTAAAAACTGTGTTAGGATAGGCTAAGTGCTTGGTGACTGTACAGTACTGTACATTTATCTATTAATAAATAAAAAACAATAAAAAATAAAAATACTGTATATACTGTATATTTTTAATAAATAGATAAATGTACAGTACTGTACAGTCACCAAGCACTTAGCCTATCCTAACACAGTTTTTAAAGATGAAGGAATCAGTTGAATTGTCTCCCTCCTCCCTGCAGGCTCCATAGGGAGCTTGCTCCCTTTATGTGAAAGGGAGACAATTCAACTTATTCCTTCATCTTTAAAAACTGTGTTAGGATAGGCTAAGTGCTTGGTGACTGTCCAGTACTGTACATGTATTCATTTATATAAAAAAAAAAAGTAAAAAAAAAAAAAAATTTTTTTTTTTTTTACTATGTTCCTACTTACGAATTTTTGACTTACGAGCGCCCCCTAGTGACGGAACTCGCTCGTAAGTCGGGGACTACCTGTACCTTGGTCCAGTTGATACGGACCTCCATGAGATGCTGGAGAATGAACGAGCTGAAAGCCTGCAACAACATAGCTGGATGGACGATCTATGCACGTTTCAGGTTGGCCCACTTTGCCTAAGTTGGGGACAGATAATCTTCGCAAAAGGTAAAAAGTCGATGTTCATTAACGTACCTGAGGTCCAGCGGACGCCGGCCGAAGAGTGTATAATTTCTGGTTAAATGCTTCAAGATAATAACCCTCCTCACCTTTCCTCCATCTTTCTCCTCCTCTTAACTATTTCTTTTAAACTTATTCTTGCCAGTAACTAAGTTAAAAAGCCTCCAGATAATAAGTAATATGTCATCTCAATACTTGTTTTCTGTTGTCCCTAATTTAAATCTGCTGACGAGTAAATTATAGGAAAATCTGATCCGATCAATCACTGTGTACATGTTATGATGTAATTTTATGATTCTGTTAATAAATGATTCAGTTTTGCTGAATCAACATAAATTAACGTTTCATGCCTTTTACATTACATTGTATCTGGTCACACAATTTATTGTTAGTCCTGAAAAGAGAGAACCTGTTAATATTTGATGAAAATTTGTGTCAGGTATAACCTGCTCATTTTACATCTAGTGTATTGGACAGATCAGTAAATCTGATCTCCCCTATACTATTACACCAGTCAGTCACAACCACCTGCCTATTATTTTTTAGGTCTGCCACCACCTAAACATCTGCAGCTCACACTAATGTAATCATCTCACCTGGCTCTACTCAGTCATCATCCCACCCAGCTTAGACAGTGTGAGCTCTGGTTTTACTCAGTCTTTGTCAGATCCTTGTATGCATGTCCTATTCCCTCATGTCCATAGTTTTTGTTTAATTCAGTTTATTTTTGTTTTGTTTTCATTGTGTTGTTACAGAATATAGCTGCACAGCTGCCTGTGTTTTTGGGTTCACTACATTCACAGACTGTTCCAGAGCGAACATTTCATTGTGTTCTTTGAGCCTTTCCTGTTAATGTCAGTATGCAGGTTTTCTCACCAATTAGGTTGTAGCTGAATCAACAGTTTTACTCACTGTTATCCGTCAGTGGTCGTAATGTTGTGACTAATAGGTGTAAATGTTTTTTATTCTTAGGCTGAACAAGCATCTTAGTTCAGTTGCTTTTTAATTACTGCAACTTTTATCACTTCCTGACTCAGTTTGCTCAACAGCTCCTTCCCTCTCCATCTTTCATTGCTTAAAGCTTGTGTGAAAATGGCGGCAACAATAAACGGTTAGAAACAGTGAAAGCGTTGTTATCAAAGTTAAAAGGCCTGCAGCTATTGTAATGCCCTCTTTGAAGTCGAACACAACTGTATTTCTTGTGACAACTACTCTTCAAAGCATAGTGGCTTTCTTGCTGTTAGGCTGTTTTTTTTCTCAATAAAACATTTGGTTTTTGCTTTCCACCTGCAATATCAATTACCTGTGGCTGTTACACCTCTGTAGTCAATGTGATGTTCATTGTAAAGTAGGGAATGAGGGTTTTCCTTTAATGAACTGCACAGTAATTTTCATATTCAAAATGATTATTTCAACACTCTGCTGCAATTTCTTTAGAAGATTGTTTGGGAAAATATGCATTTTCGCATAATAGCTTTTATCTCCTTATTTTAGAATTTAAATTGAAATAAAATAGTCATTCAAATTACAGAATTCTTCTTCTTCTTCTTTCGGCTTTTCCCTTTTCAGGGGTCGCCACAGCGAGTTATCCTCCTCCACCTCACTCTGTCCTCTGCATCCTCTGTCCTCACTCCAACTACCTTCATGTCCTCTCTAACTGCATCCATATATCTCCTCTTTGGCCTTCCTCTGTGTCTTTTTCCTGGCAGCTGCATTTCTAACATCCTTCTACCAATATACCCACTGTCCCTCCTCTGGACATGTCCAAACCATCTCAGTCTGGCCTCCCTAACTTTATCTCCCAGTTGTTCAACATGTGCTGTACCTCTGATTATCTCATTCCTGATCTTATCCATCCTTGTCACTCCTAAGGAGAACCTCAGCATCTTCATTTCTGCTACTTCCAGTTCTTTCTCCTGTCTTTTTGTCAATGACACTGTCTCCAGACCATACAACATAGCTGGTCTCACCACTGTCTTGTAAACTTTTCCTTTGACCTTTGCTGACACCCTCTTGTCACAAATCACTCCTGAAACTTTTCTCCAATTACCATGTTTTTTTGGTTCTGAGGTAGCTCAGTGATCAGTGTTGCGCTCTTGTATTCTTGAGGCTGCAGATTTGAGCCCAGGTTGCATCTGGCGTAAAACAATTGTCAAATCTTTCTTGCAAGTATGCCGAAGGGAGCAGCCACAAGACAAGCAACACTAACAACCTGCAATGCGTGTTTCTTAGTCATGTATTTTATGGTCATCAGTGTTGATTCTATTTTTGTTAAAACTAACAAAAAATAATTAGCCTTAAACAATAATTTACTTCCTAATTCATAATTGACTTTCAGTTTTCTTATGTGCAATCAAAATAAAATAATAAAATAAAAAAGCAAATTTTATGTACGGTAATGGGGGGATTTGTGCCACTATTTTAGTAGCTGCCAGTACTTAACAGCTGTATAAATAAATGACAACAAGGCAATACTATTAAAGTATGGTTAAACCCAGTTTAGAAAATATCATGAAAAAATTAGCAAATTCTTTTTTTTCAAGAATGTTCCATACCTTTTATACCTCTTGATGCTCTTGAACAGTCCAATATTTTTATTTGACAAATTTATGTTAATTATTTTTGGTGTTGTAGAAAAAATATTTAGGGGGGGGGTTGATTACATGCTTCATTTTTTAGTTTTCACTGATCTGGCTCTTACGTTTACAATCAGTTTTACAGGATTTGAAACATATTTTTGTTCAAATGTTCATAAAATTGGATGAAAAGACACATTTCACAATTTGTCATGAATTTTATGTACAAAGTATATAAGATATGAAGGTAACAATGATAATAAAGTCAAAATAAATCATTAGGTTCAAGAAACAGAACATTAATAAAGAAAAAGTCACCAATCTTCAATTGTGAAGCATTTGAAATCAACTTTGTAGAGTTGCAACACTTTATTTACACACACAAATGGTCTCTCTGAACTCTTTGCTCTCCTCCCATCATTCGTCTCATTTCAGCAGCTGTCCTCAGTCTCGGATCACTGTCTCATCTGTTTGTTTCTGATCAGAGTGATGACCACAAGGCAGAGCTGGATGTCAGAGTAGCAGCCAGCCATCTTCTCCCCCTGCTTCTCTCAGGTGGTTTTTTTTTTTTCTGTCACAAAGAAATCAAAGCAAGTGGCATAAAATGCTTTTTTTTTAAATGATGAAAATGCATGCAAGGTGGAAAAGGTAAATGTCAGGAAGAAAAAAACAAGCCAAAAAGTCAGTCCAAGCATGAAATGAAAAATGGTAAAATAGGAAATGTGTGATGAAAACAGAGAAAGGTGGTTAAGGAAGGGGTTTGTATAGGGCCACTGTAGATTGGGCTAGATTGAGTACTTGTTTTCTCTTTTAGTAAACAAAACCAATGAGAACAGTCAGCTTTATTGGCACTTGATATCTCAAAGTCCACTTCCCTCCCTAATATTATAGTTTTGTCTTTTTTCTTTCTTTGACTGAATCTTGTTCTCTGCTTATATGGCTTGAACATGTTCCCACCCTGTTAAACATAGGTGGAAAAGTATCAGATATCATGGTGCAGTTTTGTTGATGTTGCAACTCTTTGGTGGCTGACTTGAGAATATTAATTGCTGTCCCTTCGTAACATTGACCGGTTGGCCCAAGGCACTCCCACTCATCTCTTCCCAGACATATGAAAGAACCAGGACCCATAGGACATATACTTTGTTTACCTTAAGACCAATTCTTAGCATTTCACATTTCAACAAAAGAACAGATCAGCAAGTTTATCAGATGCCTTTGCATAAATATATTTTACAGACTCCAAGCTCCTAAAAGACTGACAGTCCAGACAAAATGAACTGAGTCAAATGTAAAACTTTTGTTTTATCTTGATGGGTTGCTTTATCCAACTTATTAATTTAGTATACACTTTATAGACAAAGGCTTCAGTCTCTAGGCATTGTCCACATAGAAATGTAGCTTTTTGTAGCAATTTATTAGTTGTTTCTAAAATTTTCCTTGTAAACACACCACAATTTCTGTAAGTCTTCATACACATAGAAAAAACTAAAAATGACCCAAAACGCGGTACCATACCATACCAGGCCTGTATGTGATGCTGCAAGTCTGCCACAAAGTTACATAATTAAACAAGGCACAGACAAGGCACATAAGCTTGTACGTTGTGTGTGAAATGTGAACACAACTAGAAGAGGATGTCCTTGGACTGTAGGGTTTCTAAGTTTTTGTCCTGTCCTTCTGGTTCCTGAAGTTTTCATTCCCCTCAGTGTTCCTCCTCCCTGTGTTTCAGCTCTTGTCTCACTTGTGTTCAATGCTAATCACCACAGGTGTCTGTCATTTCACCCTCATTAGTGTTTGCATATATTCAGCCCCCTTGTGTCTTGTCAGTTGTCTCTGGATTGTCCATCCTATGGCTGTGATGTTCTGTCTCCCTCTGCGTTCCCTCTTTTAAAGTGAGTTTGCTGCCCCACCAGCATTTTGTTTTGTTTATTGAAATAAACTTTTTACTTTTCCTTGGAGTTTCATGTGCCTTCTTGTACGTGGATTCAAACATTTAAGCAGAACATGATGGAATCCAGAGACCAAACTGAACCCAGCAGGAGGATGATCACCCTCTTTGAGTTCTTGGCCCGAGAGGCAGATAAGACTGCCTTATGTTATAAAGAGGAGGAAGAGAGGAGGAAGGCTCAGTTCTGAGGAACCCGCCTGGCTTTCAAACCTGGGTCCTCCGCTAACTGTCTCGCCTTCCTTTGCTACTTCGACCTGCTGCAACACCATGTTACCCACCTCCTCCCCTCTCTCCTCCTGTCTGTCCCAAGTGGTCGTCTGAGGGAGAGGGTCAACCCGCTGGTCCTCCCTGAGTCCATCGCAAGGAAGCGGAGAGTTTTGCAGATGGGGGGGGGGGGTGCAGCTGAACTCTTGCTCACTGAGAGACCAACCAGCAAAACAGTCCAGCCCTTGCTGGCCAGAGGAACATCTCAACTCAGCTTCACTGATTAAGCAGAGTTCTAGGTTGCCAAACCCGCCTTCTTGGGGGTCTGTGGGTGTGGGGGAGGACGTACCCTGGCACTTGCGTGTCCATGGGATATGGATAGGATGACCCATTTGTCTACGTGTGGATGGAGGAGGATGACCCCCACACTTGCGTGTCTGTGGGCACAGACGATTTCCCACGTTCCTGTGTCACTGTGGGAGTGAGAGATGATGATCTCTGTATCACCAGCCTCAGATCCATCTCCCATTTCGTCAGCCACAGACCCATCTCCCGCCTTGGCAACTGCATCCTTCTGGATTTCCACATCAGCTGCACCTTCCTGGGTCTCCACACTATACTGCAGATCTCCTGGGCCCATTTCCAGATGCAGTCCTACTGGGCCCACTAACCCTAGCTTCCTCAATGGACTAACTGCTGGCTGTGGTGCTCATAGCTGGTCTGCCTGCCTATAGGCTCTC
>JBBPBX010027117.1:14105-25091 GCA_038048925.1 Garcialebias charrua
CTGTTGTTTCAAAGCTATAGTTAAAGTAACCAAGCAACAGAAGGATTTATTCATTGTGAAAGAACCAAAGGACAGACAGAAAACAGTTACAAAATTACTGTAAGTCTCTTTATTTTTCTTTCCAGGAAAAAGGGAGTTGAGCAACTGTGGTTGGACAGGAGAGGATATTAGATAAGTAAAGCAGGTCTTGATCTTGCATGATTGATGGTTGTAAGGACTCTTACTTTGGTTCTGCTGCTTGTTGCTCTTTTTATGTTTTTCGTGTTGTACTTCATTGTCTGTGGTGCCTGTTGCTTGTTTGTTTGTTCAGCAATTTGTTGTGGACTTGTTCCTGTTTAAAGTGCTTGATAAATAAAATGGTATGGTATGGTATGGTTGCAGGAGCAGGAGACACTTTGCAGTTCTGGTTTCAGGAGGACATCTTGAAAAAGAGGACAGTCAGCTACAGAGGTGAGACAAGCTAAATGAATTATGTAGGTTTTTACGTTTTCATCATTCTGTATTGTGAAAAAGTGAGAACTATAGTCTACATCTTTATAAGTGCAATGTGAATTTGAATTGTTGCTTTTAAATGTACACATATACTCATAAAATAAATAGTTGTTATATGTTAAATAATTAGAAAGCTGACTAATAGCCATTGCTATTCTCTTGACTACCAGGAAAAATAAATATTGTCCATGCCCCAATATTTTATTATTTATATGGAAGAGAAAGGTGCCAAAACCCACCTTTTCATATTTAGCATAATTGAAAAAGCCCTAAATCAGAGAGTCAGAGAATCTTTATTGTCATTTGCACCACATGTGGTACATGTGATGAAACAAGATTATGTACACAGGGTCCCAGTTACATCCAACAATAAAAAGTAAAAGAAAAACAGTAATAACATCTAAGATATGAACTAAGAAAAACATCAACTAAAAATACACTAAGCACTAATATCATAGAAAACATTACTCCAAACAGCAGTACGAACATGAGTCTGTATGAGCAGATGAACACGGATGAACACAGCAGCATGAAACAGATTTTTTTGTCAGTAGCAACATGAAACAGATCAGCAGCAACATGAAACAGATCAGCAGCTACATGTGATATTTCACAGTGATTCTTCTGGTTAGAGATTCATGAGTCTAACAGCCTCAGGGTAGAAGCTGTTCTTCAGTCTCTGTAGAGAGCAAAAGGAGTTAATTCAGTAATATGCTGTGGGTGGGAGCTATTCAGATTTACAAATGTATTATTGATAAAAATTACAAAACTACTACAGGCATTAATCTGCTCACAGACTCATGTTTGTGCTGACTCATGATGACCACTAGATTGCGCCCCCCATTCAAAAAAATCACCAGCCACCACTGAGCACAAGGGTTCCTGAGCTTAACCAATTCACGAAATGTTCAAATCAGCTGGATTTAAAAATCTGCGGTGTGGTTTATGAGTTACGGTATCTTGCTAACAAAAACAGCGAACCTCACAGCTAAATGCAGCTACATCCAGAGCAGGGGGCGGGCAACGACAGAGTCAGTCCGACCAGAGGAGGCTTTTTTCGGACACATGAGCTAGAAACGGTCTGGAAGTGTCTCCCTAGCAGACAAAAGTGGTACTGCACCATTTTTTGCCCAAAATGAAAAACGGAAAATAAGAGCCAAAAATGGGTCTAAAAATATGGGAAAAAATCCATAAATAACACACTTCGGTGTATAATACGCAGGACATTCAAATGAGCAAAAAAAAAACTGTGTGTTATAGACCGACGAATACGGTAACTGTCTTGTGTTCTGTCCTGACTACTCAAAAAATCCATTTGTTTTCTTTTCTCTCTTTTCTTTTTCAGGTTTTGGTGAGTTAGGGTCTATCTCCAACAGTCACTGTGTGCGAGGCGGGGTACACCCTGGACAGGTGTCCAGTCCATCACAGGGACACAGAAACAAACAAAACAAACCGTTCACACTCTCACTCACAGCTAGGGACAATTTGAAGTTACCAATGAATTAACATGTTTTTGTGAGAGGCTGACTGACAACCACTGCACTGCTGTGCTGCTCTCTCATGGTATTAAATACATGTATAAATAAATAAATAAACCTAAACCTGAATGAATTAACTAATTAAGATTGTCTTCTGCAAAAGATGATAGACTGTATTTTTAAAAACACTTTCCAAAATGAAAGTTTTAAAAACGTCTTTTCTGGTTAATTTGTCTGAACAGAAGATCCAGAGCTTGATATAGCAGTCTATTTCAAGCACGCCCACTTCCACTTCATACCTTGCAAACTGAAATACTGTAGTAGTTTTTATCATTTGTTCTCCATCACCATTTTTACACTCTCATCCTGTCATCATTAAACAATGTTCATGTGAGGAAATGGTTAATAACTTTTCATTCAACCTTTATTTATACAGTACACGTTAATCCCATTGAGCCTCGGGGACTCATTTACAAGAGAGACCTGGTTTGAACAAAGAGTGATGGCAGCAGTGGACAACAAAGACAACAGTAGACACATAAAGGATGCATTCAAATTGAGAATAGCAAGTGAAAATAAAATGGTATTTAAAAAGTAAATAAAAAAACAGCTAGGTTACAAGGCAGTGTAGAAAACTAAAAACAAGAACATGTCTGCGTTGGTTTTTGCCAGGAACTTAGCAGATGTTTAAAGCCACTCAGAGAGGTCAAAGTTGGCAGCTTCAGATCTTTTTGCGAGATATTCCAGGAAACAGGATTGGAGCAGGAGAAGGTCCTTTTGCCTAGTTCAGTCTGCACTGAGGGAACACTGCATGTAATCATGTCCTGAGAGCGCACACTAGCTGCTCTCACCCAGTGACGTAGGAGGAGATGTATGAAGGAAACAGACCAAGAAGTGATTTTAAGATGAAAATCTACCAGTGAGAGAGTCTGCGTGAAGTGAATCATGACCAGTTAAGTGTTTGCAGGGGCATTCATGTTAATAATGTCACCATAGTCAACTTTGGACATGGTAGACCAGCATAAAGAATGCAAATTAATATTGCTTGGTTCAATAGTGTAAGGATGGTGCCCTTTGTGGTCACCTTGCATCTTGCCCTGTTAATTACCCAGATCTGTGTCACCTGTGTGTCCTGTCCAGCTGTCTGTAATTATGTCTCACCTAGTCTGTGTATTTAAGTCTAGGTCTGTGTGTTAGTCTTTATCAGTCAATCATCTGGTACACCTATAATAATAATAATAATTAATTCAATTTATAACGCACTTTTCATTACTGAAAATCTCAAAGTGCTACACATATATTGAATGCTACACACATTCATAAACCGGTGGCGGCAGACTACCATGCAAGGTGCTTTCCAGTCCTACCGGGAGCAACTCAGGGTTAAGTGTCTTGCCCAAGGACACAACGACACATGGTGCGGGTCCCGGGAGTCGAACCGCCAACTTTCCGATCGGGAGACGACTGCCATTACCACTACACCACGGCCGCCCACCTCCTGGTATGTCTCCTGTGTTCCTTGTATTATCCTTACCTGATCCTGTAGCCTATACTGTAAGTTTATGCGGACACTCAGCCTGTGTTTATTTTCCTTATTAAAAGTATATTTAATTTTATGACCTGGCCTCAGAGTCCTGCCTGCACCAATGGGTTCTTTTCTGTCCTGCCTCAGCCTGAAACACTGACAAATAGAAAAGAAAAAAAGAGTTACGGTTGTTTTGGGAGAATCTATAGCCAAGTTAAAATTGTATTTTGGGGTGTTTAATATGTGGATGATCCTGTAACCTATAGTGGGGTAACATGGATATTTCAATTTTCTTGTATTTAGGTATGGAGAAAAAAGTCTCAGTAGTAAATAATACCCCCAAAACGTTGGGCTTTAGTGTCTGTTGCTACTAAAACCATCAACTAAATAAAATGGTGTGCAACTGCACTAAAATGATCCTAGTGAGAAAAGTGTTGGAATCCATATTGATGTTTCTCCTGTTCTGTTATCTATTCCACCATAATTGAATTAAAAAATAAAAATTAAAAAACAAGCTCCAATTCTATAATGTCATCCATTTTTACCCCATGCGTAATTCAATGAAATTCCATTTTTGATTCACAGAAAGAATGCCAATTGAAACTGTTACTTATTTTCATTGTAAATATCCACAAAATAGTGCGTTAGAAAGTCATATTCATTTATTCTGTCTCTGAGATCAGGCTGGTCTGGGAAAAGTTTAAACAAATCAATTTAGATCAGTCTGACCCACAAGTTCAGTTTTCAATTTACTGAACCAAGAGTTAGTAAAAGTGGGTGGCACGGTGGATCAGTTGGTAAAGCTGCTGCCTCTCAACAAAAAAAGGTCGCCAGTTCAAATCCCAGCCAGGGGCCTTTCTGGGTGGAGTTTGCATGTTCTCAATTCATGTGTGAGTTTTCTCCGGGTACTCCGGTTTTCTCCCACAGCACAAAAACATGGATGTTAGGCTCGTTGGTAACCCTAACTTGTTCCTAGGTGTGAGAGAGAGAGTTAATGGCTCTTTGTCTCGTTTATCTCTGTGTGTCCCTGGGATGAACTTGCAACCTGTCCACGGTGTCCCCACCTCTCCCACAGCGATAGCTGGATTTGGGCACCAGTGACCCCCACAACCCGAGTAGGAAGAAGGGGGTGAAAATGGATGGATGGATGGATGGATGGAAGACAGTAAAACAAATTGCTCAAGCATCCTTATTACAGAAAGCACAAGAGAGGGACTACCAGCAAAAGTCTCTACTTATTTTACATGAATTGCAGTACCTGAGAATGACTCAGTCTTTTTTTCCCTTTTTTCCCCTTTTTCTGACAAATATAAAAGCCACGGCAATTTTGTTAAAACCAATGCATACATTTTAAATACACTCCTGATTTATGATTATCTTATATTTTACAATCTTCATTTAAAATATTGTCAAAAGGAACACTTAAATTGGCGGGGTTATTTGTGATGCTGTGGATGTTTGCTGTTTGATTGCATGGTGTTTCATTTACATGCTCAAATAATCCTGCCACATCTTTTTGTCAATAGGTAGTCCTGCCAAAATGGATAATGCTGTTTAAAAAGGGAGGAAATTAATTTTCATTTCAAGCCATTTCTTTTGAAGCTTGGACTTATGAGATGAAAATAATAACTGAACTGATACAGTCAAAGAGAAAAACACTACTTGAAAACCCACACCCATTGGAAAACGGATGGACTCTTGGTTATGCATTCCCTGGAGCAGACAGTGAAAAAGGTAATGACACAGAGATGAATAGACTTCCTGTGATAACTGAATTAGAAGTGTTTGTCATGTAAGAGGAATAGCACTTATAAGTGATTTGATTCCTTGTTCCTTGTTATTTGTTGTCAGTTTGTCTTTGGATTACAGAGCTTTGACTTTTGATACAAAACTAAATAACTTGACTCATTTGTTTCATTGAATTATTGGACTTTAAATGTTTGTTTATAGACTAAAAATGAACATTACTGATAAATTAACTTCTTTTTTTAATAAGAAGCCTCACGTCACAAATTGTTACCACTTTAAACTTAGTTTGGAGTTAAGCCCCCAATATACCTGTTTCTTTTGCCTCACGCCGCTGGACTCGCGTGTGCTGCGCACCGGCAGCCCTTTTATACTCTGTGCAAGCGCAGCTCTCTGAGTGCAGCTGCAGCCGGGCAGAGCAGGACAAAATGAGGTCGCTGATTGGTCATTTGCTGACACGCGAGGCAGTTTATCAACGCGCGCGCGTAGGCGTAGTAAAATCCGACCTTGGCGCGTTCACGCCCGTGATCAAAGGCTTTTGCCGCGGCGCTCCCACGGCGCTCGCACGGCGCCGAGCGGCGTGAGGCAAAAGAAACAGGTATATTGGGGCCTTTAGTTTGTTCACAGAAAAATGCCCATGTGTGGATTAAAAAATATATATATTTGTCAAATATTTAAAAACATATTTTGTCAGTTTTTTATTTTCACAACTTTTTTATTTTTCTTCTTTTTCCATTGAATGCCATTAGATATCTTAAATCATTGTTATTTCCATCTCACCATCTCCTCACAACTGCCTTCCACTTGTAATCAGCCCCTCTTGACTTTCACCATTGCCCCCCAGTGTGTGTGTGTGTGTGTGNGTTGGCTGCTGGTGAAGCCAACCAACCAACACTTTTTTATAAAGGCCCCTTTAACACAACCCACACTACGCCACAAGGCATATCTGAACTACATCTTCATGCCCAGCAGAGTGAAGGCTCCTCAAAGAGCAGCACAACAGTGAAGAATCTTGGGAGGAAAAGAAGAGTTAATTGGGTGATGTTTTTTGTTGCTGGAAATCAAAAAGCTATTTTTCGGACAGATTTAAGGATTTATGATCGTTTTTATTTTTTGGACATTGGAATGAAGTGGACTTATCGGTATAAACTGGTATGTGAATGGTTTGGATGGAAATGCAGGGAGATGAGGAAGACATGGATTTTGAGGGGTGGACACAGGTAGGGAGAGGAAAAGAACACGGAAGAGGTAAAAAAGACGGGATGGGAATGTTTGAAAATCAGAGTGGTAAAAGAGAGTTGGAAGGAAGCAGTTCAGATGAAGATAGAGTGGTTAGAAGAAAAGTTGTGAGAGAGGAAATTAAAATAATATTAAAACTAAAGAATGATGAAAAACAGGGTATGCTTACCCTAAGCCCTATTATGGTATCCAGAGAAATAAAAAAGAAGATAGGAGATACCCTGATGCATACTCAACAATCCAGGTAGAAAAAAAAAAAAAAGGAAGCTAAGTCTGGTCCTCTGGACATTCCAAAAAAACTAAACAAAACAAAGCAAAAAAAACCCTGCAGAAACGTTTTGTCTTTCGTCCGAAAGACTTCCTCAGCTCAGTCTTATAAATAGCAGGATAGGAGATGTTGAAACGGTAAAAGTGTTAAAAGACGGAAACCTATTAGTGATATGTAAAAATGAAGAACAGAAAAAAAAGACTCTGCATATTGACAACGTTTGCAAAAAAATGGTGACTGAAAAGAAAATTCTAGGAGAGAAAAAACTGTAAGAGGTGTAATTTATGGAATCCCAATTGAAGAAGATCTTGATAAAATAAAAAGAAGCATTGTTGAAATAAAAGTAAACAATTTAAAAAGACTATCAAAAACTGTCAATGGAGGACAAATTGGAAGTTTGTCAATACTGTTAAGAGTTTGAAGAAGCAATCCTGCCAAAAAAACATCAAAATAGGTTACATGAATTTCCAAGTCAGGCCCTACATCCCACCACCACTCCGTTGTTATAAATGTCAGAGATATGGTCACATTAATAATAATAATAATAATGAATTCAATTTATAATGCACTTTTCATTAATGAAAATCTCAAAGTGCTACAAGGTGCAACAGAATTAAATGTCAACAAAACAAATAATAAAACAGTTAAAATCAATAACAGTATCAGCTAAGATCAAAAGTAGAATCATGAGGAGGTAGAGTATGCTCGGTTGAAAAGAAAGGTCTTCAAGCCGCTCTTAAAGTCTACCACAGATTGTGGGGCTCTCAGACAGTCAGGAAGAGAGTTCCACAGGCGGGGGACAGCCACACTGAAAGCCCGGTCTCCCATGGTCTTTGCCTCAGTATGCAAAGGAAAACAAAGATGTCCAAAATGTGGAGAAGACCACAGAATAGAATAGCAAGGATGAAGTATAAGAAAAGTGTTGTAATTGTGGAGGGCAACATAGAGTCACATGGTGTAAGTGTAGAGGGTGTAAGGAAGAAGGCAAAAGAAATTCAACAACTTAAAATGACCAACAATATAAGCTATGCAGAAGCAGTAAAAAGTGTAAAAGAACAAAAACAAACAGAGATCACAAACAGAGAATCAAATAACACAGCAAACCAAAGAAAAAAGTAGAAGAAAACATTACCACATCAGTCGAAATTTTAATATTATTTATGGCATATGTCATCAACTGCACTGATGAGGCCAAACATAAAACAGAGAAAATAAAAATAATTGTGAGATGAGCTAAAAAGATTTTGGGGTTCAAAGAAGGATCATGGGAAAATATTAACAAAAGGTTGGAAACAGACGGGAAAACGGGAACATCAAGTGAAAAAAGTGCATGAAAATATTACAATGGAACGCAAGAAGTTTAATAGCAAACGGACAAGAATTTAAAGGATATATAAATAAACTAGAAGATAAAGTTTGTATACAGGAAACATGGCTAAAACCAACATTAGACTTTGTTATTAAAGGATATAGCAGTATAAGAAGAGATCGAAAGGATGGAAGTGGAGGAGGGTGTGGAATATTTATTAAAGAAGGGATACAATATCAAGTATTAGGGAAGGGTAAAGATCTAGAATATATAGTAATAGAAATATGGGGAAAAGAGGGAAAATATAGAATAATAAATTTTTATAATCCATGTAAAGCCTTATCAATAGAATCAATGGCGGAGATGATGGAATATTTGGAAGGGAAAGTAATATGGTGTGGGGATTTTAATGCATATAGCACAGTATGGGAAGAAAGTAATGATAATAATGGGAAAGTTATTGAAGAAATTATGGAAATAAAAAATTTAGTATGTATAAATGATGGGAGGGGAACACAAATTAATATAAGAACTTGAAAGGAATCGATGATAGACCTATACTGTAGTTGCAAATTCATTGGCAGGTGTTTGTGAGTGGGATATTGATAAAAAGGCAACTATCAGAAGTGATCATTATCCAGTTACATTCAGAGTAGGATTACCAATAAACAATAATATAAAAATAAACGAAAAATGGAATCTAAATAAAGCAGACTGAAGCATTCAAACAATTGAGTAATACATACCTAGAAAACATTGATATGAAGAAGAATATAAATAATATAAACAATGATATTTGTAAAATAATATTAGAAACTGCAGAACAAACAATAAAAAAGGAAGAAGGCAAAATAATAAGAAAATGGTACCATGGTGGACAAGGGAATGTAGTGAAGCAATTAAATTGAGAAATAAAGCATTTAAAATACTTAAAAATAATCCAATTTATCAAAATGTAATTGGATATAAAAGAAAAAAGGTATAGTAATGTTACGGCCAGTGGCCTTGTATGTTGTTTTATGTTGTGGCCTGAGGCCATTTGGTTTAGCAGTGTGTTTGCAGGTTGTTTGCTGACTCAGCTGTGCTGTGGTCCATCTGGGATTGGCTGCTTCACTTCCTGAATCCTCCCCAATGGACATCAATCTGCATCCTGGTTGGCTTCTTCACCTCCTGCTCCTCCAACCACAGAAGAGGCCTACTTATTTAAACCCAGTTCTCCTGCCATTCAGGGCGGCTGTTGTTTAGAGCAGCTCGCCTCTTGTATGGACTTCTGTGTCTGTGAACTTTGGTCTGCTGACCTGAATTGTTTGGCTTTGACCTTGGCCTACAGTTAACTCCTACTGTTGTTGTTTGTAGTTGTTGTTTGTAAAGTTAGAAGGCCTACTTGTTTACTTTTGTTTGACTCCTGATAAAGTTGGTGTGGAGTATTCATTCAATTGGTTCACTTTAATTATGTTATTGACTTGATGGTAAAACTTTGTTGTAACTGGTACCCCTCCTTTTGTTAAAGTTTACATTTTATTTTAAGCTGACCAATTAAAGATTGTTACTTTTATTCAACCTTGTTCCATCTGGGTTTTTAATGTTGCCTCCCCTTCTCCTGGCTGAGCCGGAGCGTAACATTAATGGGGGCTCGTCCGGGATCTTTAATGTAATCCTGTAGTTTAAAAGTGGTGATTTTTTTTGGTCGGTTTAGCTGAGTGACATTCTTGGTTGAGCAGCTGCAGCTTGTTGCGTTCGTTAAGCATGGCACAGTTTGATCTAGAGCAGTTTTTAAAGTGTCCCTCTCTTGATCAACTAGAGCTTTGCCGTAAAGATGATTTGATTCAAATTGCAACCCATTTTTCTATTGTTTGCTCAAAGCAACTCCTTAAAGAGCAATTAAAGAACCTTGTGATAGAGAAACTGGTGGAGCTGAAACTTGTACTTCCTGGGATTTCTGCTGATGAGCCTGCTGTGACTTCTGTTGGCATGCTGCCATCTGCTGGTCCTTCTGTGGAAGGAGATAGAAATATTCTTGGTAAACCTCAAGCAATCTCACAAATGTCAGAAGTTGACACTGAGGTTAGTGAAGGGATTAGGACTCCTTACACTCTTCCTCAAGTTAATCTTTCTGCTGCCAGTGGTTCAGCTGGATCTCAAACCGATGCTCGGCTCAAGGTCCGACTTGCCAGATTGCAACTTGAGGCCCAGGAAAGAGCACAGCTTAGGCAGTTCCAACTAGAAATGAAAAGGATGGAACTTGAAGCTGAAAAAGCTGTGAGAATTCGTCAGCTGGAGCTTGATGCTCAGGTAAGAACAAATGTTTCTGCTGATCCTGTGAACTCTACCAATGGTTCTGGTCGTCCCTCCTCTGTTTTTGAACAAAACAGACACTTTGATGCTACCAAGTATGTTGCTTTGGTGCCTGAATTTAGAGAAGCAGAGATAGACTGCTATTTTGCAGCTTTTGAACGAATAGCACAAGCTTTGCAGTGTCCACCAGATGTCTGGTCAGTTTTGTTACAATGTAAACTCCATGGTAAAGCTCAAGAGGTTGTTGCAGCACTTCCTCTTGATGAAGTCCTAAACTATGAGAAACTTAAATCTGCCATTCTAAAAGCTTATGAGCTTGTTCCAGAGGCTTACAGGCAGAAATTTAGGTCTTTTAAGAAAAGTCCCAGTCAGACCTATGTTGAGTTTGCCAGAGAAAAAGGAATTCTCTTTGATAGATGGTGCTGTTCAAGAAAGGTCACCAACTTTGATAACTTAAGAGAGTTAATGTTGTTGGAAGAGTTCAAAAATTGTTTACCAGAACATATTGTTATGCACTTGAATGAACAAAAAGTTGAATCACTGTCTTCTGCTGCTGTTCTAGTTGATGAATATGTGCTTACACACAAAACTGTTTTTCAGTCTGTTCCAACTAAAAGCTTTTCTGTTAAGCCAA
>JBBPBX010027118.1:0-29395 GCA_038048925.1 Garcialebias charrua
CCACAGGAGTACGTGTTAGAGGTTGTGCGTGGCGTGCATGAAGGGCTAGGTCATACGGGCGTACAACCTACACGTAAGGAGTTGGAGAGTCAGGAGCTCTGGATTCCCATGAAGCAAATTCACAAGGTGCTGCATGACTGTGTGGTATTTGGTCAATACAAACTCAGGACGATGCAGGCACCTAGTGGATGAACAAACTGGCAGGTGTCACGGGTGGCACTTGTTAACAGTAAGAAAAACAAGAAGGCAACGGTGTTGCTATCATGCTGAAACGATTCTGTGGGTCGTTGGGCTTTCCAAAGGAACTGAGAGCTGATGATGGGACACACTGTCACAACGTACAAGTGGATCACTAGTGTCAGACTTTTGGGGTGATGCGTTTTCTCACTGCCCCCCACAACTCAAGCCAGCAAAGTTGAAAGAAAGAAAGAAAGAAAGAGCCATAGGTTTAGCCAACACATTGGATTAGCTAAACATGCTAATACCAAGGAATGCACTAAAACTGTGGAAGTAGGACAAGCCTTGAATGACAGGCGTTGAGCTGGAAGACCCTCCCCCGGTGAGGAGCTTAACCAACGTCAATTTAACACGCTGGACAGTAGCGGGGCCTCAAGGTTAAAGAGGAACAACCAGCCTCCAACACTTCATTTGAGGTTGGACAAAAAGGGTGGGTCAGAGCACAGGATCACCCATCAGCAGTTGCAGTGGAGCACAAATGGAACGCCACAGACAAAGTGATGAGAATATTAGACAATAACACGGTTGTGTTAACAAAAGCAGGGAATCCAATAAATAGAGCAACTGTAGCCAATTCCTAGCTAATTCAAACCAGAAACCGGATTATGGCCAATGAACCAAGTACCATGCTCCCCTATCGTAGAATGGCCACTATATGCGGGGGAGTTATCTTAAGAAGAACAACCTCAGAGCTTTTGGGCAGGTAGGGCTCTGAAGACCTTGGAGTACGCCAAGAGAAGATACCTGTCAGCAGAATGCGAAATGATGAAGTGGAACAAGCTGTAAAACAGCTGTGAAGTCAACATGGAACCTACTGGCCTACCCATTTGGTGGGAAGGACCAGGAGAAGTTAGGCCCCTCAAAACTTGAGGTGAAGATAAAAGACGAAAAGATTAGCCCCTCAAATCTGAGGTGAAGAACAAAGATGAAGAAATTATCCCCTCTGAGGCGAAGAACCTGAGGCGAAGGGAAAATATAAAGATTAAAAATTAAACCCCTCAGAACTGAGGTGAAAAGAAAAGATGTACGGGAGTACAACTGAAGCCAGTAAAGGTGGATACCTTTATTTGTGGGAAAACTAGGACCACAGTTTTGCCAAGAGTAATGATCTTCACACAATGGGAATTGAGTGAAAGAGGCCCAAAAGATTGTACCTGTGAATGGGAGGGGACTATGGTGAAGTACTATGTAAATTGTCAAACGAGGATGCTGTAGATTCCCAGAACAGCTGCACAAAGTGTAGACACGCCCATAAGACCTGACTCCACCCAGTGGATTAAAGTCTCGGTAAGGATGGTCGTGGCACCATACAAAGGAGTGTATTCAGTGGGAGCTACGAGACAGCTGATCAAAGACAATAAAGAAGACACAAAAAAGTCCCAACCAAAGTAAAACAGAGAAAAAGCAAAGTGTGCTGAATGCTTGGGCCAGCAAGACATTTCTGAGGGAATGGAAGCACATGAACAAGGAAATGAACAACTAAAAACTGAACGACGGGGCGCTAGAATCATCAAAGTATCTCATCGCAGAAGGAAAGGTAGGGAATTATTAGATCAAATCGTGAGGTGTCCGAATCATATCTGGAAAGGGAGAGGTAATATAAAATCTGCAAAAATCATTGAGACATGCTCGTCTTGGGACAGAGACCCGCTTTACAATGACTCAGACTCAGAGGACGAGGCACCCACTTATGTGTGGAATTTGCTGATTCAACGATCCAGGACAGGACCGTATCAACCAGCTCTAATTGTACGGAAAGAACTAGTAAAGTTAGACCATCCCAGAAAAGATTACACCCTAAACTGTAACAGAACCAAAAATTACTACTGCTCATGTATAATGTTCTACAGGAACAAAGACCTAACTAAAGGGTCTCTTAGGGGTATCACTGACTACGCAGTAACAAAAGACTCATGGAGAAGGCCATACAACCCCAGCCCAATGGGGACACCATGGATCTTCAATGTTGTCTATTTAATAGTACTCGGAATGCAATTCAAAATCAGATGGGGCCATAATTACAGAGAGCCACATCAAACACATTTCTGCGAGATCTCCATAGGGGAGTTGGAGGTTTGGACAACAAGCCGAGCTATGAAAATAAGCATCTACAACCGGGAAACTAACCCAAACAAAATAGTGGTTGAAAACACTGAGCTGCCCCTACGAATGCTGTGTGATCGAGTCTGCACACCCATCAACGATTGGGAAGAATACCCAGTACGAATGGCTTACAGGACGACTGTATCGTACAGAGGACACCCACTTGTCAGTACGGTAACAGCGTTGGAAGAATGGGGTGAACACTATGTGCAATATGGAAGAAAATCCAGGGAAATGTTCAGACAGAGACTGTGGGAGGCGGAGGAACAGCGCCGAAGAGGTGAGGACCCATCTGACGAACCTTTTTGTGGGCTGCAAGGCCCCCAGCTTGAACCTGCATGTTGGGGGGTCTACCAATGGAAGTGGGTGTGGAGAGGGTTGAGACCAGAATTGCCACACCCATCGCCTCTCTGCGTGGAACTGTACAAAGGACGTGTGAAAGGAAAAGAGGACCAAGTCCCAGTGAGAGTCAAAAGCGACCACATTGGTAATCTGGAACGCCCACAGATGGTTGACCACCTCACACCATGTAGCATGCAGAACCCCATAGAAGAGCAGTGACAGAGAAAGACATAATAGACTCAAGACCGATCGCCGAAAATACCAGAAAGTCTCATTTGGATGAACCTCAAGAAGAATATCTCCTTAAGCCTTGTCCTCCAACCTCACCATGGATATTTAATGTGGTCTACCTGACGATAAAAGGAATAAGTATCAAATTAAGATGGGGACCCAAACCCCAACAGAAATGGCACCTGGAAGGACCCCAGCCTGAACCTACCGAATGGCTGGTGATTCGGTGGAAGTGGGGGTGGTAAAGATTGCAACCTGGATGGCCACACCCCTCTCCACTATATCTGGGGCTCCTCAAAGATCGAGTGACCACAACTCACAGGCGCTCGAGGAGGAAGCCCAGAGCTAAAAGAAGCAAAGTCTTTGAAAAGAAACTCTCTCAACATGACAAGTCTGGAAAGTAGACTAAGTCGAGATGATTCAAACAGCGATGCAGATCCACACATCAATGAAGAAGATCCACACATCTATGAAGATGTACCACAAATCTATGAAGATATGGCGACCCCTAACCGACCTAAGGACTGTTTAAGGATTATGAGAATGGATAAAGCAACTTGTCTACGAACCCTGCTGCGGGGATTCGTAGTGTTAATAGGCTTAGTTATGTTGTTGGTTATTTTGTATCAAGCCGGAATCAGACCATGGAGCCTAACGCATGTAAAAGTCTCCCATGGGAGATCCAAATATGCAAACATGACCTGCTGGGACACCACGCAAAGAGACATCTTCGTACCATGGGACAGAAATGAAACTGTTGAAAATCTTACCAAGACCTGGGAAAGAGTAAGACTAGCAGGCTATCCAGCTTGGATGTACCAGCTGAGAAACACCCCTGAATGGGTGTCTGCAGTAGAAGCTGAGAACTTAACGGGGCCAGACAAACCCCACTTCAAGGTAATCAATCTACTGATTTTGCCTGAAGGAATTGTGACCTGGATAATGCTCCTGCATCACAACATAAAAAGGACAACGAGATGTAACTGGATTCATCTGGACAAAGAAACCCCTGAATGGCACTGTGATTGGGGCTGTAGACCACTAATGGGATTATGCCACCAAGGATATTGGAAGGCTGAAGTGATTTATCCTGCCCCACCGAAGGATGACAGCTGCCAAGCCATACTCCCTCGTTGGGAATTTTGGGGCAATATTCATCTGGACTGTGACAAAGTCCCTCCTTTCATCAGAAGAAACCGAACTGGAGAACATCAAAACCTAACCAAAAGTCAGGACTGTCCACACCGTAAAACACAAGACGGTGCCAGAATCAACGCTACTGAGCAAAGTCCCAAAGTACGACCCAGGAGGTTTGATTCCGAAAGCAGAAAGAAATTGATAATTTTAGCCAACACCGCTTAAAAACCCTCCCCGGCTCTTGCTAGTAGTTTACTTATTTACTTCTTTACTTATTTCACTTATTTACTTATTTACAATGTTCTGATACAACCGGCCCAGCTAAGCCGGAAGAACCTGACGACGCTATCCCAGTCAGACCAGCAGTAGCTGATCCCATTGACTCAGAGTCTGACCTGATTCTTGAAGACCTACTGTAACACCACCGCTTCAGTAGGTGTGGATGGCAAGGCTGCCTACTCGCCTGAAGTATATCTGAGGCCAGGGAGAATGCTGATCCTGATGCTCGATCAACAAGGGAGAACGAAGAATCATTGACCACTACAGGATCTCCGGAGATGACCTGAGGAGATGACCTGAGGAGGACGACCTCACCTCAGCCGGGCGGCACACGTGGAACTGACCAGGATGACTACACCATGATGGATGTTGAGAGAAAGCGAACAGCAGTCCAGGGTCCAGAGGCACCAAGGATCCCGCGTGACCTGACGACGACATCTCGGGGTCCCAGATGGCATGGACACAGATGACGAGATATTCACGATGAGTGTTAGAGGACTTGTTTGAGCAGTACCGCCTGTTTTCAAGGAGTGGGTGTCAAAATATGTAGGACTTTTGGGTTGAAAACAGACTTATACTGCTACAAAGATCTTTACAACACATATACACACACATGGTAAGTTGCCTTTGGCACAGGCTCAGAGCAGGGTGTAATAACACACCGTCAGTAACCCTAGATTAGTTTAATTTATATGGCATTTTAAACTCATAAGCAGAAAAACATGATGTATGTTCTTTTTACTTTTTATATGCTTTGTCTGTATTTTGGTAAACCATCTTTTGTGTTATTGTATGGCAGTTAACCCTGTGCTATAGGAGATAAGATTGGGTCAGGCCTGGGCGGAGGAGCCAAGGCCTCTGAAAGGCAGCAGGTCTCTCCCTGAGAAAATATAGGGCAAAGGAGATAACATTTGTTGCAGAGAGCTTAGGCTTCTCATCAAGAAGAAAGAAAATAGTTCTTAAAGTATTTAAAAAGTAGTGAATCTATCATCTCACACCAATAACAGAACAGAACATGTAAAACTCTACATGTTCTGCAGAAAGTTTGACTTGCAGAGATGCAATGAGAGTTTGGTTACAGAGAAAGACCTTTAAACTAGTTAGTTTTGGTGTTTTGACAGAGGCAGAGCATGGAGCAGGCACGTACGCGCATACACACGTACACCCACGCGCACACGTGCACGCATGCACACACACGCACGCGCACACACACGCACGTGCGCACACACACACACTCGGGTCTGTTCAGAGTGAGGGCTGTGCACTTTCACACAGCTACAGAAAAGAGTCACTGTAAAAGGTAGTTTTTGTGTTTTTGCTTCAAGGACTGTTTAAAAGTAACAAAGTTTATTTTAACAAAGAATTATTAAAATCCATACTAAAACATTCAGAAGCAAAGCGTTATTGCAGACAGCTGAGGCTTCTTATCAGGATATGAGCTTGCACACAGAGAAAACACACAAGGAGTTATAATAATAATAAACATGCACTCAAGCAGGTCTCTCTGAGCAGAAATAGGTCAGATGAGATTAAAAAGTGCACACTTTTTCCAGAGCAGGGGAGAAACTGCAGGAATAGAGCACTTGTTGATTCAAGGCCTGTTAGAAAGGGCAAGCATTTACAACAAAGAAAATCAGACATGCAATGGTTATGTGAAATGTGTATCCTATAATTGAGATATATGATTGTGTATGTGGGTAAAATGTATGTTATTTTATGTTTTCTTTTATGATTCACAGCAAACTAAAGGATGCTCCACTGCTGATGGTTGAAAAATAGTTTTTGAACATTACATAGCACGTTAAAAGAGTGTTTTTCCACAGTTTGAGTAAAACTGGGTGAAAGGTGACCAGAGTGTTCATGAGCTGAGGGAGGGCTGAGAGCTGAGACATTATGTCATTGTTTGGTGAGGGCTGGACAGGAGGTGTGGACTTCACATCACCAGTGCCCAGTCAGAACATAATAAAATGATGTAACTTTCTGAGGAGGGGAACTGAAGCCCCCTCTCTGGACTATAAATAAAGGCTGTCTGAGAAGAAAAATTGCTGAGTTTTGGACTTTTGAAGAACTCTTGTGGATTATGGACTGATGCTCTCTGGAAGCCGAACAGAAGAAATAAGGATTTTCTAAAAAGGGATTCTTTTTGGACAAAGAGACCCTTTTCCCTCAGCCTGGAATATTTTTTATTTCTTCACAATTTGGACTGGCTTCAGAGATGGAATAATTTCCTATTCTTTTGGAAATCCCTTGTGGCACTTTCTGACAAAAAAAGGTAGGTTATATTCCCAGTTTAATCCACAACTAAATTTATATTAAGAGTAAATTATTAATAACAGTAAAAAAGCCTCCTTTTATACAAGAAGATTAAATAATCGGTTGAGACCAACAAAGCGGAGATCTTCTCGCTGAAAGCGGACGGGTTTATCAGCTTGTTTGAGCTAAAAAGAACACGGAGTTCTTTTTTGTCCTCCCTGCTGCTGCAAAATGGGCCTTTGAAAGCTCAACGGAGCTGTGAATGGATGTTTTTACATTTTTATCGGAGTAACTGATTTTTCCTGGATATAATTATTTTTGTTTCTACAAGATTTTTTTGTTTTATAACAATTCTGTGGAATAAACCTCAATTAATGGATTAAACCAATTTTTTTTCCCTTCTGAATGAATTAGGGATATTTTCCTTTCTGTTCATAACAGATTAAAAGGAGTTTAAAGAGAAGTTTTGTGCGTCGAGAGATCAGACTGCAGCAAGCTGAATGTTTGGAAAAGTTTGGAAGATAAGGAGAACGCAGTGTCCCTGTTCATCTTCTAACTGCGGCTGAAGGCCTCCCGTCAGCTCGACTGAGCAATGATGGATTAAAAGACGCTCTTTTGTGGAATACTATTTTTCCTGATCTGGAAATATTTTTGTGGAACAAAACAACATTTCTGGATAAGATTCAACATTAATTATGGAATACAACTGGTTGAAGATGCTGAAGTCATGAGGAATTAGTTGAATTTGCTGGATACTTTAAGAAGATTGGTTTGATTCAAAAAGAGTTTACTCCAGGACGAAAGAAGTGTTTTTGCGGCATTGGAATCTGCTCTGACGGGTCCTGACTTATCAGCTTGTTAAAGCTAAGGGAACACCGCTTCTGACGCCCTGGTTGTCAGTACCACGGAGCAGATGTTGGAAAACCTTGAAGAATTATATTGTGGAAAGAAGACTTGGATTAATGCCTGCATTCGGAGAGCTGATTGATTTTAAATCTGGAAAAGTTTAAAGAGAAGTTTTGTGCGTCGAGAGATCAGACTGCAGCAAGCTGAATGTTTGGAAAACAATCTTTGATGGATTAAAGCTGATTTTGCAGGATTGGAAAATCAGTTATTGTTTTGGGTCACTCGGTCTGACCACGGAGTGAGACCTGCCAGCTAGAAGCTGACTGACCTTGGATGAAAAGCCAGGAGAACACGAAGTTCTAATTTTAACCTCAGGCCTGCTTTGAAGGCCTTGCTCATCAGCATTGCAGAACAAATGGATGGATATAACATCGTTGTGGAATGATTGATTTTCCTAAAAGGATTACCAGATTTTTATGTGAAATTAAAACGAAGACTTATTCAGTCTGTTGGAAGTGCGGACTTTCCTGGACTGGATTATAGCAGGATTAAATGAAGGTTTCTTTGGTGTGATTACGAAACAAGTTTTTCCTAAAGTGGATGATTACAAAACAAGTTTTTCCTGAAGGATTAAAAACACAAGCTTTTCCTATGTGGGATTAAACAAAGATTTGTTCAGTCTGCTGGAGTGCAGACTTCTGACTGGAGTGCAACAGCATCACCTGGAGGTGACAAGATTTCCTGATAGGATTAAAATAAGTTTTCCTGGTGGAGATAAAAACACAAGTTGGAACACACCAAGATTACCTGGGTGGATTAAACATATTTGATCGGAATCAGATTATTGTAGAATAAACCAACATTTTAGAAGATTATACAAATTATACATTGGAGTAGAACTCAATTCAATTAAAGCTAAAAACACATTAAAGCCCAGCGTGTGGAGGACATCTTTGGTGAGCTGTGAATCACTTAACTCTCTTAAATGCAAATCATGTAACCTGATTAAATCTTTTCTGTAGTAAGTAGTGCTTATGCTGTTAAATCCCCTGCAATTAAATATTAAAGAATATAAAACGTACAAATTTGGATTTTCATTGACTCACCTTGATATTAAATGATGGGAAACTTGGTTCAAAGATAACAACAAGATTATTGGAGGTTTTAAATGGTTGTGTTAGCCAAAAAGATATAAACAATATCCTGGAACCTTATTTTCCTAGGTTCTAAAACTAACCAGACGGATAACAATAACAATCTACAAAGAGGTAAAGGCTGTCGTGAATGTGTGTTTCTCCGTGGGATACGATCTGACTCCATTCTGCTAAGTCGGACTATCGGCGGAGTGAAACAGGGTGTGACATGCAGATTTGAAGACAGTGAACAAGTCTGGGTGAATTTACCTCGTCTCAGCCTTAATTCTAACTAATCTTGAGACATATCGGGTAATACTCGTGTGCAAGGATAAAAGTTAAACAACCCGTTACTGGAGAGGCTGGAGTGAGGACTTGTCGCAAGATCCTGCGGCTAACCTCACTCACGTAGAATTAACACACCTCTCCAAGACATTTCCAAACCTCCACTGGTATGTCATCAGGTCCTACTGCCTTCCCCTTCTTCATTCTTTTCAAAGCTTTCCGGACTTCACCCTCACTAATCTTTCCCACTTCCTGGTCCACAGTTTCTATGACCTCCACTCTTCTTTCTCTTTCATTCTCTTCATTCATTAGCTCCTCAAAGTAATCCTTCCATCTTCCCATCACACTCTCCTCATTTGTTAGAACATTCCCTTTCCCATCTTTAATAAGCCTAACCTGTTGCACATCTTTTCCAACCTGATCCCTCTGTCTTGACAAGTCCTTCTCGCCTCTTTAGTGTCCAGTCTCCATACAACTCATTGTACGCCCTCTGCTTTGCTTTAGCTACTTCCCTCTTTGCTCTATGTCCCATCTCCTTATATTCCTGTCTCCTCTCTTCAGTCCTCTCACTGTCATATTTCTTCTTGGCTAATCTCTTTCTTTGAATGGCGTCCTGCACTTCACTATTCCACCACCAGGTTTCCTTATCATCCATTCTCTGTCCAGATGACACACCAAGTACCTTCCTACCTGTCTCTCTAATTACTGTTGCTGTAGTAGCCCAGTCACTTGGAAGCTCTTTCTTACCACCCAGAGCCTTTAACAGCTCATCTCTGAATTTCTCACAACATTCTTCCTTCTTTAGCTTCCACCATTTGGTCTTCTTCTCTGATTTTACTATTTTTCTCTTCTTCGCAACAACAGTCATTCTACACACAACCATCCGATGCTGTCTGGCCACGCTCTCCCCTGCCACAACCTTACAGTCTCCAATCTCCCTCAGGTTTCCTCTTCTACACAGAATGTAGTCGACCTGTGTACTCCTTCCTCCACTCTTATAGGTCACTCTATGTTCCTCCCTCTTTTGGAAATAGGTATTGACTATAGCCATTTCCATTCTCTTGGCAAAATCCACCACCATCTGTCCTTCCTGGTTTCTTTCCTTGACACCAAACCTACCCATCACTTCCTCATCCCCTCTGTTTCCTTCACCAACATGTCCATTCAGGTCTGCTCCAATCACCACTCTTTCCTCCCTGGGAATACTCTCTATCACTTCATCCAAATCTTTCCAAAATGTATCTTTCTCCTCCCCATCACATCCAACCTGTGGAGCATAACCACTGACTATGTTTAGCATCAGACCTTCTACTTCTACCTTCAGACACATCACCCTATCTGACACTCTCTTCACCTCTACTACATTCTTTGCCAACTCCTCCTTCAGGACCACCCCTACTCCATTTCTCTTTCTATCCACACCATGGTAAAACAGTTTGAACCCTGCTCCAATGCTGCGGGCCTTGCTGCCCTTCCACTTGGTCTCTTGGACACATAAAACATCTACCTTTCTTCTCTGCATCATGTCAGCCAGCTCTCTACCTTTTCTTGTCATTGTCCCCATATTTAGATTTGCAACCCTCAGTCTTACATTCTTCATTTTCCTCTTCTCCCTCTGTCTCCTGACACGTTTCCTTCCTCGGGGTCTTTGACTAACAGTAGCACAATTTTTAAAGGCACCCTGTTTGTCAACAGCAACAGTGGTAGTCATTGTTAACCCGGGCCTCGACCGATCCGGTATGGTTTCACTTTGATGAACTTGCATTATCGTTTTGGCAAGTGTTTTACATTGGGTGCCATTCCTATTATGATAATAAATCTATCTTAATCTCGCTCAGTGGCTCGAATGGAGGATCATAGAGAGCTCCCAAGACCAGACTAAGATCCCAACCAGGGGTCAGGATCCTGCTAGGTGGTCTCATTCTTAGCACGCCCTTCATAAAACGACATATATGACTTTATGTCACTCATAGCAGGAAAAACGTGATTTGTGCATGTAACAGAGTCACCAGCTTTTTGCTACAAATAAAGTCTGGACCTGAAAAGATCATTTCCCGTACCTCGTGGACGGGTGATCGTGTAAAATCAAGACGTGAACCTGGTTCATCAGGTACGCTTTTGTCTGGTGTCCTGGTTCGTCGAGGAGGCCCTGTGTCTGACCGCCTGGCGGGGGACAAACCTGTTTTTGCTCCATGCATGTTTCAGTCCGAGGTGGGCCCGGCGGTTGATTCTGCCGGTGCTCGTCCTCGTACGCCGGTCGCTTTTGCGGTGGGGCACGCGTTGCTGAGCGGTGTCGAGGCTGCGCAGGTCTGCCCCCAGCTGACTCCCTGGGGGGGGGGAAGGTTCTCCTGGGAATGCCCACCCGGAGAGCTTCAGCCTGTTTGCGCCTCTGGTCCAGCTTGGTCTGAATTCGATCCAGAGCTTTCCCAAACAATCCTGTCGGTTCTATCGAGTTGTGGAGAAAAGGCACCTTTTATCCCTCGGGAAGGTCAGTTAAGGTCATCCACAGATGGCATATCGCGATGACCACTTCCGTCATGCCTCTGCCCTGAGCAACAGCGGTTATCCCCATCATAAGGAGCACGAAGTCTGTTACCCTGTGGGCTTCATCCAGCAAGTCAGCTGCAGCTTGCTTGTCCGTCGTTACCTGGAGCTGTTGCAGTTTTTCATCCAGGTAAGCTTGCATCAACGCGGATGCGTTCATCGCGCGTGCTGCGAGTCCCTGAGCTCTGTAGCATTTTTCGAGCAAAGAAGCTGAAGCTCGACATTCTTTGCTAGGGAGAGTTGGTTTTGTCCCGGATGACTTGGGAGCCAGGTGAGACGCCAACGTGTCCTCAATTTGAGGCACGTTGGCTATTCCCACCTCATCCATCCCGTCCACATCGAGAAACTGCGAGAGTGGTAACAGCATGGGAGCTCGGGGCTGAGCCCAGGTGCGAGTCAGCTCTGTAATGAAGTCCGGGAACACGGGCATTCTTTGCCTCGTGGCGGCCTACTGCTTTGAGTAAAAATAGTTTCCTACCAGCCTTGTGACCTGTTGGCAAGGCGGAGGCTCTGGCCATGGGATCTGCAGCGTGTCCGTTGCTCTGTGACATAGGTCAAACAGAACAGGGATGGAAAAGTCAGTTTCCGGGAGCACAGGTACCGGCGTGCGGGAGAGATCTTCTCCCTGTTCCTCGTATTCGACGTCTGCGTCCTCCGCGGAAAATTCGCCTGAGGCTGAAATCGAGATCTCATCCTCGTTCATCATGTCTAACGTGTCGAATTTGACTGTTAAGTCCACCATAGGAGCCAGCACGTCAGGGCTGTCACCCCATTCGACTCGTGTGCTGTCGTGCAGAGCCATGTTCTCGAGCTCCGGTGTGGGAGTGAGAGGCTCAGTGGTGTCTGGGTCCACTGGCGTTGCGGCGGTGCCCATGGCCTTGGTGACGAAGTCAGCCCGGTGCCTCCTCACCGCCTCCAGCATCTGGCTGCAGTGTGAGCCAGAGTCTGGCACATCAGTGCCATTTTTGCGTGTAACATTCCCAAGTAGACGGGACAGGCCTCGTGGGTGTCTGTCGCTGCGAGGGAGAAACCGCATCCGCTAGGACAGGCGCGCAAAGTTGGGCTCGCCGTCCTGCTGGTTTTCCTTGGAAATTTTGTCTTTCGCTTTCCTTTCTCCGGAGGCATGTCCGAGATAAGGTGAGCGAGACCTTCCAGAATCTTTTCCCTTTTATTCTGAGACGTCTCCTCCGTCGCGTCACTTTCGCTGGCTAGCCCACTACGAGTTAGCAGGGGTAGTGGTTGTTGCGCAGTTAGCGCCGTCGAGCAAAGCAGTCTGCGGAGAGAGGAGAAGAAAAAAAATTGGGGTTAAGAGAAAATGTACCGGACTAGCTTTCGCTAGCCTGGTAGTACGCAGGAATAATTCTCCGTACACTCTGTGTAGGGAGCAAGCTCACCTCTAGTTGAGCGATGAAGCAACAGAGAAGTCACGCGAAGAGAGGAAGTTCAGGTTTAAGCGAGGTGAAGGGCAATAAGAGAAAGTTGGATGGGCGTCAGCGGTTTAAGTACCCAGAGGGCGGGGCCTCTGGCACTACGCTGACGCCCTTGCCGTAAAGGCGTGAATGTATTCCTTCAGGTAATCGCGCGGGGCGCAATTCCCATAGCATATGTTGCACCGAGAAAACATGACTGAAAGGGAACAAAGTAGAAACTTTTCATCTTTCGTCCAAAAGACTTCCTCAGTCCTCTATGCACCTCTATTATTGCTCCCTTTTTCATTACAAAATTGGTTAGAATGAAAGCATCTCTTTCTGAAGAAAAAGCAAGTACAAGGGTTGTCAAGGAACCTAAGATGGAGAGTTTATTTAGATGTTTTGTTTTAGGCACGAGTCACATGGTGCCAATGTTCAGGTTTATATTTTGTCTGACAAAGTATTTAAATGTTTTCTTTCCAGAAGTTTCATCAAAAGAAATATTTCAAACATCTTCTCATTTAAAAAACTGCCTGTTCAATCATTTTGATTTTCTTCTGACACATAGTTTCAGTTTTCTTTCAGCCTTCCTGTCACATCATCAGTTGCATCTTATGAGGCGTTCAGAGTCCTGTGGCACCTCTGCTCAAACAAAATGTGAAGCAATTCTCTTGCAGTCAGAAACACAAATGAGTTCCATCTGTGTTGATGTTGGAGAGCAGCACCGCCCCCTACCTCATTTCACCTCCTCCTCCTCCACCCTTTCCTCCCTCCCTTCTTGTTCCCTGAGCCCTCTCACACTCTGAAATGTGTTGCTTTATGCACACATTGAAAATGAAATTATCAGATTTGTTTGGTTTCTCTTTGAGCCTACAGAATGTGTTTATAGTGTATGATGGACACACTAACAGACTGGATCATGTTATCCTGAGCAGTCTTGGACTCATTTGGATTTCCTTTATCTATGCTTCTTATTTTAAAACAGATAACTCTTTACCCCATAAAGCCAGAACCTTTTTGGACATTGACAGCTAGAGAATAGATTGCAACTCAAAATTGTGAGCTTAGTAGGCAGATTTTGAAACACCTCGTTTTGAATATTTGCCACCAGGTAAGCTGTGCATCTGTGTTTTCCACATCCAGTTTAAATTGTTTTGCCTTATACAGCTTGTACAGTTTGTTGTATGTACAGCTTGCAGGACTGTATTCTAGGCTATGTCCATGGTTTGTTTGCCTGCATCATATTTACCTTGACTTGCTTCATACCCATAAATACATTTGCCCCCACATTTACGATTTAAGAGAGAGCGAAATTTACTTGTCATTCACATCTCATGTGGTACATGTGGTGGAACAAAATTATGTATGCAGGCTCCCAGTTACATCCAACAATAAAATGTAAAAGAAAAACAGTAATAAGATCTAAGATATGAACTAAGAAAAGCATCAGCTAAATATACACTAAGCACTAATAGCATAAACCAAACAGGAGTGAATTGCAGTAATCAAGCCTAGATGTAATAAATGCGTGAATTACTGTCTCCAGGTTATCTTTGGATAATATGGGCTTCAGCTTAGACAGTCGCCTCAGCTGGAAAAAACAGGATTTACTATCATATTTACATGACTGTTGAGTTTCATGGAAGAGTCCATTATCTCTCCCAGATTTGTGACTTTTTGTTTTTCAGACGGGGCTAGATCAGAAAGGTTGATGCAGTGCAACTTTACTAAATGTATTTTTATTATCTTCCATGCTATATCCTTTATGTATTTTATATTTCAATTTGTCGCTGATAATGTTTGATCTGTATTACACTGTATTGGTTTGTTAAGTGTCCTTGGGTGTCCTGAAAGGCGCTTTTAAATAAAATGATTATTATTATTATTATAGTGGTTCGAGATTGTGTTATTGGGAGGGAACAACATGGCTTCAGACTTCTTTTCATTGAAACTTAAGAAATTTAAAGCCATCCAGTCCGTAATGTCAGCCAGGCATTTGAGCAGAGCACTTTCAACAAATAGACGCGCCAGCCGCCAACCCCTCATTGTTTACCTGGTCCGGCCACGCAGGACGCTGGCAATGGAAATCATGACCATCAGCTGGAGAGGAAGATGCAGCACGCAGGGCTTTGAGCTTCAGCAGCCGACCAGCTCGTTTTCCCCGTCGTCTGGAGCTAAATCTGCGGGCAGGCACGTGAGGGGCGTAACGTAAGTAAACAGGCAAGGCCCCCAGAGGTGGGGAAAGAGGTGGTCTTCCAGAGGTACGCTCATACTAGTCCAAATAAGCAACATCATCAGCAGAAAAACGAAGATCCAGGAGCTGTTGTTGATCATACACCAGTAGTGTGTGTAATGATTTCAGTAAACCCAGATTAGTACAAGACCCGGAACGAGACAAGACTCCACAAGATAAAAAATAAAAATTTGTGCAGGTGACTATGTACAGGTGGTCCTCTGGAGCTCCTGAGAAACAAACAGGATGTCAGATGGATTGGAATAAGAGTAGGTCCTTTGATTACTCGTGATGTTTTTCCTCTTACAGGTTGGATGGTTTGAGTAGAGCGTGAGAGTGGATCCAATTGAGCCCAGAGGATGGTGAACCAGTTTCACAGATGGATGGTTTAGAGGATCAGGCACGAGGTCCAGGAACTGAACCCAAAGCGAGCCAGAACAGGAAGGGATCCAAAGACACAGGAGAACTAGAGGCACAAAGAACAAGGTTAGTAACTCTTCTTAAGGAAACAAACGGGCTGAGAGCATAAATACCATAAATAGTTCAATGCACTAGCGAAGAGTAGAACTTGACTGCAGTCTTATATAGTTGAAGGTCTCATCAGGGAGATGACCGGCAGCTTGTGGTAATTGGCGGCCATCTTGGGTCGGAGCTGCAGCCAGTAGTACTCTTACAGTATCCCCCCCTCAAGAGTTGCCCCTCGGCGACCGGAGGCGCTTCTCAGGATGGGCCCTGAAGAACGAGGAGATCAAGCTCGGATCCAGGATGAATGACCGAGGTATCCATGACCTCTCCTCCGGTCCATAGCCCTCCCAGTCCACCAGGTACTGGAAGCCACGACCCTTACGTCGCTCGTCAAGGATGGACCGAACAGTAAAAGCAGGATGGTTGTCGATGATCCGGGCAGGAGGAGGAAGGGCGTCAGGGGGGCACAAAGGACTCACGGAAACGGGCTTGATCTGCGAGACATGGAAGCTGGGATGGATCCTCATGGAACTGGGGAGTAGAAGTCTGACAGGGGTTAATGAGCTTGACGATGGGAAAGGGGCCAATAAAACGAGGAGCCAGTTTCCTAGGAACGTCCTTCAATTGAATGTCTCTAGTGGACAACCAAACCCTCTGACCCACCTGATAGAGAGGTGCAGACGAGGGGCGGCGATCAGCAAAATGTTTATTTTGGGCCGCCGTGCAAAGAAGAGCAGATCTGGCTTGGCGCCAAACACGCAGACGTCGCCGGAAGTGATGGAGGATCGATGGGACTGCAATGTCGGACTCCTGGCTGGGAAACAAAGGAGGTGCATAGCTGAGAGATGCCTCAAAAGGCGACATACCCGTAACCGAGGACTTGTGGGTGTTGTGAGCATATTCCACCCAAACGAGATGCTGACTCCAAGCCGAGGGGTTGGTCCCCACCACACACCGAAGCATGGACTCCCAATTCCTGGTTGCATCTCTCCGTTTGGCCGTTCGATTGGGGATGATACCCCGAGGTCAAGCTGGTAGACGCCCCCAGCGTCTTACAAAAGCTGCACCAAACCTGGGAGATAATAATAATAATAATTAATTCAATTTATAACGCACTTTTCATTACTGAAAATCTCAAAGTGCTACACATATATATTGAATGCTACACACATTCATAAACCGGTGGCGGCAGACTACCATGCAAGGTGCTTTCCAGTCCTACCGGGAGCAACTTGGGGTTAAGTGTCTTGCCCAAGGACACAACGACACATGGTGCGGGTCCCGGGAGTCGAACCGCCAACTTTCCGATCGGGAGACGACTGCCCTTACCACTACGCCACGGCCACCCCGTGGCGGCCGTGGCGTGAACTGAGGGCCACGGTCCGAAACTATATCAGAGAGAATACTACATGTTGGAGCAGAAGTTGAGCAGTCTCCATCGCAGAGGGGAGCTTAGGAAGAGGAATGAAGTGAGCCGCCTTGGAAAACCTGTCAACGACCGTGAGGATGGTGGTGTGTCCGTCCGAAGGTGGTAGACCGGTGACAAAGTCCACCGCTATATGCGACCAGGGACGAGCAGGCGTGGGCAGAGGATGGAGGAGTCTTGCGGGCGGTTGGTTCCCAGACTTGTTCCTTGCGCATGTAGGATAGGCTGCGACAAACTCCTTGATGTCCTGAGCCATAGTCGGCCACCAGAAGTGTTGCTGGGCCAGAGATAACATGCGGGCAATACCAGGGTGACAAGAGAGTTTGTTAGTGTGGAGCCAAGTCAATACCTTTAATTTTACGGAGGTAGGGACAAAAAGGGTTCCGGGGGGTCCAGTGCCTAGGTCAGGTTCCATCCTCTGAGCCTCCTTCACCTCCTTCTTGATAGTCTAAGTCAAAGTGCCCACAATGCGGACAGGGGGAATCATCCCCTCCTCAGCGTCTGGAGCATCCGTGGGTGAGAACTGGCGAGAAAGAGCATCAGGTTTGACGTTCTTTGAACCTGGTCTGAAAGTGAGAATTTAGTTAAAGCGGTTGACAAATAAAGACCATCGTGCCTGTCCTCCGACATTTTCCTCCAGGGAAGGTGTCAGTCTCTTAGCATCTCTGAGGTAAGTTAAATTCTTGTGATCAGTCCAAATAACAAAAGGGGTCTCTGTGCCCTCCAACCAATGTCTCCATTCCTTCATGGCTAATTTAACTGCCAACAGTTGACGGTTGCCAACATCATAATTTCTCTCGGCAGGGGATAGACGGCGAGAGAAGTAGGTACATGGATGGACCTTGTTATCTGTGGTAGATCTTTGGGACAACACTGCACCCACACCAGTGTCAGAGGCATCCACCTCCAATATGAATTGACGTTTGGGGTGAGGGTGACTGAGAACAGGTGTAGATTAAAAAAGTTGTTTCAGCTTACCAAAGGCTGCGTCCGCCTCAGGTGTCCATCTAAAAGTCCTGTTAGTGGAGGTGAGTTACGAGAGGGGTGCAGCGATGTGGCTGTAATCCTTAATAAAACGTCGATAAAAGTTAGCAAACCCCAGAAATCGTTGTAACTGTTTCCTGGTTTTGTGAACGGGCCACTCCACCACAGTCCTCGTTTTCTCTGGATCAGTCTGGTATCGACCACCTTCAAAAATAAATCCTAAAAAGGACACGGAAGACATGTGAAATTCACATTTTTCACTCTTAACGAATAGTTGATTCTCATAGTCTTTTTAATACAGTCCTGACTTGTGTTATGTGCTCCTCTTCGTTGTGAGAGTAAATGAGAATGTCATCCAGATACACGAACACAAAATCACCTAAGAAGTCTCTCAGAATGTCATTGACCAGAGCTTGAAATACTGCGGGGGCGTTGGTTAAACCAAAAGGCATAACCAGATATTCAAGATGTCCCAGTGGTGTTCTGAAAGCAGTCTTCCACTCATCTCCCTCTTTTATGCGCACTAGATTGTAGGCGTTGCGCAAGTCCAGTTTAGTGAAGATGGTAGCAGACTGCAGTTGTTCATGAATAGAGTCTATGAGTGGGAGAGGATATTTGTTCTTGATAGTAATGGTGTTTAAGTCTCGGTAATCAATGCAAGGCCTCAAAAGAGTTGTCTTTCTTTTTAACAAAAAAGAAACCTGCTCCAACTGGCGATGTAGATGGACGTATAATACCTGAGTCAAGGGAGTCTTTAATGTACTCTTTCATAGATTCTCTTTCAGGACCAGAAAGATTATACAAACGACTCGAAGGCAGTGGGGCCCCAGGAAGGAGGTCGATGGAACAGTTGTAAGGACGATGAGGAGGCAAAGATAGAGCTTTTTGCTTACTGAACACAGAAGCCAAGTCGTGGTAAACAGGGGGAATACCAGTTGTGTCAACATCCTCCTCAGTGATGTTAGCTTTAGGAAGATTATAGATGGTGGCACGTAAACAGTGTTTTAAACAAAACTCACTCCATCCCTCTACTCTCCCGAGCTCCCAGTTGATGTTTGGGTTGTGTCTCTTCAGCCAGGGGTAGCCTAAAATCAATTGTGTGTTTGGTGATTCAAGAACATAAAAATCAGTCATTTCATGGTGGTTTCCTGATATTAAATGTAAACCCACAGTTTTACACCAAATTTGTCCTACAGCATCCCCTGTGACACCTGCTAGATAATGGATCAACCGTTTGAGTAGGGATAGATAATTCTTTAATCAAATTCATACTAATTAAATTCTCCTCAGCACCAGAGTCTACTAGGGGCGACCGTGGCGTAGTGGTAATGGCAGTAGTCTCCCGATCAGAAAGTTGGCGGTTCGACTCCCGGGACCCGCACCATGTGTTGTTGTGTCCTTGGGCAAGACACTTAACCCTGAGTTGCTCCCGGTAGGACTGGAAAGCACCTTGCATGGTAGTCTGCCGCCACCGGTTTATGAATGTGTGTAGCATTCAATATATGTGTAGCACTTTGAGATTTTCAGTAATGAAAAGTGCGTTATAAATTGAATTAATTATTATTATTATTATTATTACCAGTGCAGAAACAGAGAGACAATCTTGAGAGGTTTGGAGTGTCATTTTTAATGTGAGTCGACAAGTGGCAGAAAAATTGGAAGCTCCCACCAGTATCTTTCTTCTTACTGGTGGGACCTCTCGTTTCCCAGCAACGGGCAGTTGCGCAGATAGTGACCAGACTCTCCACAATATATGCACAGATTCAAGCTCCTTCGTCTCTGTCTCTCTTCAGTAGATAGATGAGCCCGCCCCACCTGCATTGGTTCGGGTTCTGGTAGTGCACGCAGATGAGTAGCTGGACCAATTGGGGAAGGAGACTCGGAAACAAAGTCTCTCTGGGGCTTGTAGTTCGTTGGAGTGTTTCTGTAGGTGTTTCACTCACCTGCCACTGTCGTGAACCCGGAAGTGGGGAGCCTCTGGTAATTGTAGTTTCTCTCCCGGAAACGTTCTTGAAGACGTTCGTCGATGCAAACGGCGAGGTTTACAAGTTCATCCAGACTGCCAGATTCATCACGGCAAGCGATTTGGTCCTTAATAATGTCCGACAAGGAATTTAAATATGTACCTTGTAATGATAGTTCATTCCAACCGGTCTGGACAGCGATGACGCGGAACTCGAGGGCGTGTTCCGCTACTGGTCGTCGACCCTGACGTAATCCCAGAAGTCGCTTTACGGCATTGGGTTGTTGCATCGGCCGGTCGAATATCCTGCAAAACTCTTGTAAAAAGGCATCGTACTGGACAGAATCCAAATCGTGAGACAATAAGAAAGAATTGGCCCATCTCAATGCTTCACCCTTTAGCTGGCTAACGAGGTAAGATATGCTGGTTGCATACGTGTGGGGTGCCCCCTTAAAAGCCAATTTACATTGAAACAAAAATCCTCCACAATTCTCAGGGTCACCAGAAAAGAACTCAGAAGGTTTTACCGCTACTGGTTGAGACGTGGAATAGTTCTCAAGGACGAAGGCGGTGGCGCCGGACTCCTGAGGTGCTGTGGGTGCATCCGAAGATGAGAGCCTTTGGTTTAAAGTGTACCCCATGTTTCCCAGATCTTGAACGCTGGCCTGAGCGGCTTGTTGCTGCAAAGAGAGACGTTCAAACATGTTTTCTAGTCTGTCCATTCGTTGTTCCTGCGAAGTGGATGACGCTTGCTCGCTCCTGATCTCGCTCTGGGTCTTGTGTGGCTGGGGCATTCTGTAATGATTTCAGTAAACCCAGATTAGTACGAGACCCGGAACGAGACAAGACTCCACAAGATAAAAAATTAAACAGTGTTAATTTGTGCAGGTGACTATGTACAAGTGGTCCTCTGGAGCTCCTGAGAAACAAACAGGATGTCAGATGGATTGGAATAAGAGTAGGTCCTTTGATTACTCGTGATGTTTTTCCAGGTTGGATGGTTTGAGTAGAGCGCGAGAGTAGCTCCAATTGAGCCCAGAGGATGGTGAACCAGTTTCACAGATGGAAGGCTTAGAGGATCAGGCACGAGGACCAGGAACTGAACCCAAGGCGAGCCAGAACAGGAAGGGATCCAAAGACACAGGAGAACTGGAGGCACAGAGGACAAGGTTAGTAACTCTTCTTAAGGAAACAAACGGGCTGAGAGCATAAATACCATAAATAGCTCAATGCCCTAGCGAAGAGTAGAACTTTACTACAGTCTTGTATAGTTGAAGGTCTCATCAGGGAGGTAACCGGCAGCTTGTGGTAATTGGCGGCCATCTTGGGTCGGAGCTACAGCCAGTAGTACTCTTACAGTGTGTTTATGTCCCCGAAGAAAAACGAACAAAACACAAAAAATCTGAACACCGTCAGCAGAGGTGGATTGCAAGCCATGTACACGGGTGCCATATTACCGGATTGTACAACAAAATTGAATTGATTGTACATTTGTATTCTGCCCACCGACTCAGAACATCCCGAGTTGAGGTCCGTAGCATGCCACCAACACCATTACCGCTACCACCCCCACCCCCCACCCCCCGAGATGCCGGATGATGGACCAGAATTGCCTCGAAGCCGTATGGAAGTCATTCTCATGGAAGTCATTCTCCATGGCCTCTTCAAACTCCTCCCATGCCCGAGTTTTTGCCTTAGCAACCACCCGAGCTGCATGCCGTTTGGACTGCCGGTACCCATCAGCTTCTTCTGGGGTCCCACAGGCCAAAAAGGCCCAATAGGACTCCTTCTTCAGCCTGACGGCATCCCTCACCGCCGGTGTCCACCACCGGGTTTGAGGGTTGCCGTCACGACAAGCACCAACAACCTTACGGCCACAGCTCCGATAAGCCGCCTCGACAATAGAGGTACGGAACATGGCCCACTTGGACTCAATGTCCCCCGCCTCCCTCGGAATGTGTTCAAAGCTCTCCCAGAGGTGGGAGTTGAAGCTTCGTCTTACGGGAGACTCGGACAGACGTTTCCAGCAGACCCTCACAATATGTTTGAGTCTGCCAGGTCTGACCGACACCCTCCCCCACCATTGGAGCCAACTCACCACCAGGTAGTGGTCAGTTGACAGCTCCGCCCCTCTCTTCCCCCGAGTGTTCAAGACATGCAGCTACAGATCAGTTGAGATGACAACAAAGTCTATCATCGAACTGCGACCTAGGGTGTCCTGGTGCCAAGAGCACATATGGACACCCTTATCCTTGAACATGGTGTTCGTTATGGACAATCCATGATGAGCACAGAAGTCCAATAACAGAACACCACTCGGGTTCAGATCAGGGGGGTCGTTCCTCCCAACCACACCCCTCCAGGTCTCACTGTCATTGTCCACGTGAGCGTTGAAGTCCCCCAGTAGAACAAGGGAGTCCCCGGAGGTGCACTCTCCACGTAATCAAATGTAATGTAAAATAAATGTAACTACCGTACTCCTTAATGTTGAATAACCCATTTATTATAACTTATTCAACTGACAATTACAGTTGCATGATTGTTGCTCTAATATAAATCCTTAAAAATGTTGTCAGCTTATGAAAAACCACATAACTCCATTAATGAAGGATCAAACTGTCCAAGTTAATAAAAAATAAAAAAACGAGCTGTTAATAACATGTATGACACATGTAGCATTTTACAATAAAAGGCTACACACAGCCTTGCATCCAACTGATGGTTTGATGACAATTTGTACACACATAAGACTTGCAAACATTAAATAATTACAACAGTAGCACACATAAATAATATGTAATTAACTAAAAATTCCAAAATAAAGGTTGACTCAGTTCACAACTATATTACTCAAGTTTTTTGGTTACCGGTAGTCTTTGATGAGGAGATGCTACCTGTCCTTGAACACACCAAGTGGATTCTCGCTCTACGATTGATCATGTTCTGAAAATGAAAAACATAAAACAAAATGCAAGCACAATCATTAAATTGCACACAGTTTAAATGTTCTTCTTGGTTGAATTACATTTTATTATATTTTAATTGTTTTCAAAAAAATATACTAACCTGACAAAGGGGAAAGTGGACAAGATTGTCCTGTTTCTTTTGCCACATCCGTAAGTCCAATTTACGCTGGAAAGCCGTGATCATGTCGGACATCTGCGTGATGACTTGTTTGCATCTCTGCAGCTTCAGATTCAGCTGGACGAGATGGTCGGTTATGTCACACAACACAGCAAAGTCACACAGCCACTTTGGATCTGATAGTTCAGACATGAGTTTTCCTTTACTCTTGTAGTGATCCAGACGGTTGTCTCTGATACACCTTCGTCTCTTTGATATGTCCCAGTGACACCTTTTAACTGATACTTTCAGTAAAAAGACATTAACACTATTTTCAAAGTCAAAAGTCAAAGTCAACTTTATTGTCAGAACTGCAATATGTATAGGACATACACAGGATTGAAATTACGTTTCTCTCAGTCCCTCTGTGCAACAGTAACCATTTAAACACTAAAACACTGAAACATTTAAAAAACATAAGCATAAAATAGTATAAGTGTAACACTGTCCTGAGTTTTTGCATAGTAGTATAAAAGTATGAGAATTTACACCAACACAACTGAGGTAGTTGATGTTGGCATAGAGGCAAAGTGGCATATGCAGTAAGGCACATAAGGCACATTGGGCATCCTTAAATAAGGCTAGTCAGAGAATACTGTATATGTATCAGTAGTAGTGTAGATATAAAAGTAGTAGGGGTGTAACGATACACAAAACTCTAGAGACGAGACGAGACAAATTACAGAGTTCGCGAGAACGAGACAAGATTTTAATATTAGTTCAAGAAAACTTCAAAGATCGGTTTTATGCCGCAAAAAGGCTTTTATTCTGTTTTAACATGTATTACAAACTCAACTGATGTCTTCATTTTACTGATTGAATCTCCTTAGACCTTAGAACGTTCAACTTTGTTTAAAAAAATAGATATTCACGCAGGACTTTCCAAAAATTGAACATAAATATCCGCATCAGCACTGAATCTGCAGCCGTCACTCACCAGTGTTGCCAGATTGGGCGGTTCACCGCGATTTTCCTTCTGACTTTTGCGGGTAAAGAGTGCTTTGGGTGGGTGGGACTCTATCTGGCAACACCGGTCACACCGGTGTTTACACAAGTGTGTCTTTACATCCGGGGCAGCGTCGGCAGCGCCGGGACCCTCCATCAGTAGTTGGGGCGTCTTCTATAGCAACTTCATCCGGCGAAGCCATGCTGTCCGTGACGCTGACTTGCTAGGGGCTGCTAGCATTAGCGTCTCGCGAGACAACGTTACCTCTCAACGAGAGATATCGCAGGAGTTTAATATCGCGAGATCTCGTACAACGAGATCTCGTTACATGCCTAAAAAGTAGTGTAAATATAAACAGTAGTAATAAATGAAAACAGTATTAATAAATGTAAACAGTGAATGTAAACAGTAGTATGACTATAGGTAGTAATGTAATACAAACATTAGTGCAAAATATGAGAAGTAGTAAAGCCAACCGGAACTGATGTCGTTAATTCGGTGAGGTGGAAGCCGTCTTGTGAGCGAGCCGTTGCAAAAATGGACGCCGGTCGCCTGTAAGCCGTAGCACGAACGGACAGTTCGTGCACGTGAGGTTGGGACAAGTTTATCGAAGCAGAGACCAAGAATCTTCGCACAGGTAAAAACGTCGATGTCCATTCGACCGAGTCGAGCGGAAGCCGCCGAGGAACTGCCATGTTTCTGGTTAAAACACATCAAGATAATGCCTTTCCTCATCCTCCATCTTCTTTAATCCTCCATTTTCTACTCTGAAACTTTCTTATATTAAGTAACTAAACTTTATGTTATTGTGCTAGCAGAGATAGAAGTTAATAACACCCATAACTTGTGTTTTGTTCTGTTCCTATGAAATTACGGATGCGTGTTTCATCTATGCTGAAGTAAGTTATAGGAAATTTCGATCGATCCAAACATGTACAAATGTGTGATGTAATTTATAATTATGTTAAATAAATGGTCCAGTCCTGCTGTACCAACACAAGTTTAACGTTTCCTGTGAATTACATCTGGTCTAGTCACAGAGTTATTGATATTGATCTAAAAAGAGAGAACTCGTTTAATTGATGGTAAGTTTGGGTCAGATAAAATCTGCTCAAATCTTTCATCTGGAATATTTGTACAGTCATCAAAACTGACTTGTATTATATCCCTACATAATGGTGGCCCAGTAAAGGTCTCTAAAAGGATTTAATATTTATATTTTGTGGTTATGAATACTTTACATGTTGACATAAAATTTTGTCCAGGTTTTTAGACTCGAAACACGATAGTTTTTTGGCTGGGAAAGTGTGTCATGGCTACAGGAAACTGCTGGTTAATGTCACTTGAAGCTGAGGAATTGTCTTTAAACGTTTGTTGAAGTTTTTGGGTTAAAATTTGATGTTGCTGTGTGGTTCTTAGTTGTTTGGACTCTTTGCTGACGTGTCACAGATAAAAGTGCATCTACGTTTGACCTCCGTGTCAAAACTGTGCCTATAATAGCTTCATAGTTCATCTGAAAATTGCTGTCGAGTGTTATCGTTACATTTTAAGCAGGAAAAATGGCATCTTGTGTCTGAAGCTGTCGGATCGAGGTTCTGACCCGGTCCAGTTGTTAGCTCTGACGTGCTGCTGTACGTCCGTGTAGGCGACATTTATTTTGCTATTTTTACTGGACGCAGCTTGGTAGAACTGTTCGGATGTGAAACGATACTTCCACAGAATTTTGGGGTGAATTTAGGCGTTTTATGAGTTGAAAAAGAGTAAGTTTGAGATATACTATTGCTGACGCTAACATCTGTTGTCGTGTTGTGATTGGTTCAAAGCGATCACGTGACACGCGGTGACGGACGTCAAATTTCAGTTTTGTTCACACAATTCTGACAGATTGTCTGGCTTGGTTCGTTTCTATGCATGAAATATTGTCAGAAACTGTTTAAACGCGGTGTTTTGAGATATTTATTAGTGTTTTAGACCGATTAAAGAGTCCGTTCGTACAAAATTCCAACGGTACGTCAAAGTCCGTGAAGGCATCACGTACGACACGTCACCGGAAGTGACGTGAACCAGAAAGAGAAAAAAAGGAAAAAGATAGTTTCTTTTTTATATCTAAAAATTCACAGAACTTGTTCCAAACATTTTAAACAAATCGATTCGTTTATTAAATGAACGTTTGTTTAAGCAATTGTCACATCCAGGCTAAAACTCATCCCAAATGTTGATGTTTAACCAATTTAGTTTGAAGCTACAGCTAAATGCTAACAGGTAGTCAACGCGGCCTTAGAGCCAACAGCGCCTCCATAGCGGCCGGGAAGAGTAATTACAGTCACATTATGCTAAATTTAAGCTTTTAAAAACCTGCAATCTGCTGGTTAAAAGAAAACGAACAGGAAACATTTACACAGAATAGATGCTAAAACCATCCATCCATCCATTTTCTTCCGCTTATCCGGGGTCGGGTCGCGGGGGTAGCAGCCTAAGTAGGGAGGCCCAGACTTCCCTCTCCCCAGCCACTTGGAGCAGCTCCTCTGGGGGAATCCCAAGGCGTTCCCAGGCCAGCCGAGAAACATAGTCCCTCCAGCGTGTCCTGGGTCTTCCTCTGGGTCTCCTCCCGGTGGGACATGCCCGGAACACCTCACCAGGGAGGCGTCCAGGAGGCATCCTAACCAGATGCCCGAGCCACCTCAACTGGCTCCTCTCGATGTGGAGAAGCAGCGGCTCTACTCCGAGTCCCTCCCGGATGACTGAGCTTCTCACCCTATCTCTAAGGGAGAGTCCAGACACCCTGCGGAGAAAACTCATTTCAGCCGCTTGTATCCGAGATCTCGTTCTTTCGGTCATAACCCAGAGCTCATGACCATAGATGAGGGTGGGAACGTAGATCGATCGGTAAATTGAGAGCTTTGCCTTTTGACTCAGCTCTCTCTTCACCACGACAGACCGGTACAGCACCCGCTTCACTGCGGACGCTGCACCTATCCGCCTATTGATCTCACGCTCCAGTTTTTCCAGATGCTAAAACCTCTGCATTTAATTTAAAACAGTATCTTTTAAAGTTATTATGTGCACTCCAGTTTATTTTAAATAAAAAGTTTAAAATGACAAACAAAAAGCATCTGCTGACTTGATTTTCACAAAAATCATAACAAAGATAGCAGCACAAATTTGAAGATGTCAATGAACATCAATTAATACAAATCACTGATTTTTATTTGGAATAACATCTTTAATGTTATGCTGAGCACACAAAAACTCCAGTTTATTTTAAATAAAAAAATATTTATAACAACATACAGGAAATCCATTTTTACTCCTGATAACTGTCAAAATACAGCAGAACAGTTTAGCCAAACTTCAATACATCTTTTTAAGGCATGATGGAGCAACATCCTGGGAACATTTTAGTGTGAATATTGCATTTATTTCAAATCTTTTAAAAAGTGTTTGAGTAAGTAGAACAGAAATCATGCTTGGGTTAGTTAGTAACTGTTGTTAAAAAAATAAGTTATATTTAAAGTTGATACTGCAAGAGTGCATTTAACTTTTACAAGTTCATTAAGGGTAAGTCCTGGAAGAGGGTACCTATGAATAAAAATACTTATTACACAGTGAAACACTTAAACTACATAGCTGGTTAGTTTGATTGACTCAGTGCTACATTAAAAGTGAAGATTTATTTGCACACATTAAAATACGAACTATCTTATTGATTTTCACAAAAAATCAAAACAAAGATGGAAGTTCAAGAAGGTGCTCGTCCAAGCGGTTCATACAGTATGTGCATCTAGTAGACTCATACAACAAGGGGTCCCAAGAGGAACCCCAAAGCTGAGGACCTGCTCTCCTTGCACCTTGCACAGAGAGAAAATCTTTCTCATTGTGTGGTGACTACTTAGCTGCCTGAAATGTCTTGCAGAGAAAAGATGAACATCCATCGCTGTTTTATGACAGAATTTTCAAGGCGTATTCAGGTGACATAAAGAAACCGGGACTGGAAGAGCAGACGCTTTTCAAATCTGTTTTCAGAAATAATCTAATCTCTGATATTAGATTCAAGTTGCCATTGTACACCTGGTGTCAATTAGAAGTAACATCTTTGGATGAAATAAAACAGGGTGATGTAAAGGTTTTTGAGGCTCACATGCAAAGCAAAACACCCTCTGAGGTGTGCCCAGGTCAAAAGGTCGTATCCCAGTCACTAAAAATAGAAGAGGTTCTCTCTCCTATAGAAAGCAAGAATAAACGCTGTCGTATCAAAGGCCCTCTGACCTCAGAAGAAAAGGAGAACATACGTCAGTTGTTAGAAGAGTTGGATAATGCAAGCAAGGATAAACAAGATTTTCAAACTGACAAACAACGAAATGTTGGTGCCAGCTGGAACAGTGACTCACAATGGTTTAAAGGGAGCCCCGCTCCTAGTGCACCTCAGATTGAAAAGTCTGAGACAAGCGATGAACCACGAAAGGTAGGTGTTCACTCTTTAAGAGACCCAAAATGGTTCAGATCGAACCAGGTGGGTGAAAACCAAGGTCTACCGGTGGGTGAACTTCAAAAGAAATTGAAGTATGAGGACCTATACTCATGTAACAATGCGTGGTTCCAACAGAAACCCCCGAGCCTCGGAACTGCACCTCCCGCACCTCGAACAGAACAGTTCGAGACATGCAAAGAGTCACGAATGTCCCAGAATAATGGCCCAACACCTCTATGCTCGGAAGAGACAGAGGAAGTAAGTAGTTTGTTAGTAGATTTGAATGTTACAATGCTTGACCAACCTGATACAATGAGTGACGTTATCATTGATAATGTAACTATCAACATTGACCTACCTGGAGCGATGTGCAGCACTATCTTTCACAAAAACTCAGAGCACACAGTTAACAACAATAACTTCGACACAGATGCCACAGATGTTGACAATAAATATGTTGACAGCAATCAAAATGCTGACAGTCAACAAGATCCTGAAGGTCATGACACGGTCTGTCCAACAGATGGTACCGCAGAAGGCACGGATGACTCCCCAACCGAGATCACAAGCCCAGTAAGTGAACCTTCAAATACAGGTGAGGCGGAAGAGACACAACAGTTGGACCCAACCCTGGCCCAACAAGAGAACCTCCTCTGCGAGCTGGAACAATCAGCACTCACTGAACACTACCTACCTCGGGTAGAAAAAGGTGTGGAGATCCACGGACCCCACACCGAAGACGCTGTACTATCCTCTGGGACGGACAAATCGGCAATCAGCCAAGCTTTCGATGAAACCTTGGTTCAAGAGCATTTGAGTCTAGAACTAATCAGAAGTGACTTAGTTTTTACAGACTCAAAGAGCCCCTCTTCAGCCAAGAAGTGGGAAAACACACACAACGACAGAGACCCGTCGCAGTCTGAACAATCAGACACGCCTGCGACTGCGCCAACAGTTGTGACACACCTGAATTACACAGAAAGAGGTA
>JBBPBX010027119.1:0-33062 GCA_038048925.1 Garcialebias charrua
TATATATATACAGCATGTGAATGATAGCTTGAAGTATGTAAATTTCAAAACAGATATACAATTTCAAAACAGATATACAAATGCAACAAAAAAAAATCCAAATATAGAAGAAAAAACATACAGTACAACGAGCAATGTGAAGGAAACATGCTGCAAATACCAAACACCCACACACGCACACTAATAAATGAATAAATAAATAAATAAACCTAATTAAAAAATAAATAAATAAATAACAACAACTGTATGCATGAAACACTGCTAACTCACCCCTCAAAACAGATGAGCACCATAGATAGCAGTATGGTGGCTAAACCACCATGGCATTTGTTTCTGTCAGCCACCTTACAAACATTCCAGCACTGTCCATGGTGCTGAAGTCACAGAAAAGCTGCAGGTTTGTGCAATGTGCTTAGTTCAGATCCAATAGGATTTAAATTAATTCAAGACAGTTTGCAAACTTTTACTTGATTAAAACCATTGGCACTGGACTTTAAAAACATTACCAAGCAGCTAGTTATTAAATATTTCTTTAAAGTTTGCATAGATAATACTTTGTAAATATGTGTTAATGGTCATTTAGTGGTTTTGAGAATAAATCCTTTTCACTCCTTTGAACTGAGCTGAGTGCTCAAATTTCAGCTTAAATTTGTGGGTTTCAGTTGTGATTTGTAAACTACTTTTTTCTTTTTTTTATGTAAAATGCACCTCTTAATTTCTTTCTCATCTCTGGTAAAAAATGAAAACATTCTAAAATGTAATTACAGATCTTTTAGCAGTTGTTAAAATCTCTTAGAGAGGCCAAGGTCGAAAGCTTCAGATCTTTTTTATATTTGTCAAACTGACAAAGTTAACACCAATTTTTTGTGTTAGATAATGTTTAGTAGCTGAGACAGCCATCTTGAATCAGATATGTTTAAAAACCAAATAGTATTTGATGTACATAAACTAACAAGACAGCCGTCAACATCAGCGAGGACCCTCATCAATATGCATACCGTGAGAACCGATCAACAGAGGACGCCATCTCCTCTGTGGTCCACACTGCTCTCACCCACCTGGATCAGAAGGACTCATACGTGCGTCTGCTCTTTGTGGACTTCACATCTGCCTTCAACACCATGATCCCCCAAACTCTGATAGACAAACTATCCACACTTGGACTAAGCCCCTCTATTTGTAACTGGGTCTTAGACTTCTTAACAAACAGACCACAGTCCGTGAAGATCCACAACTTCTCCTCTTCCACCATCACCCTCAGCACTGGCTCTCCTCAAGGATGTGTGCTGAGCCCTCTTCTGTTCACTCTGCTCACATATGATTGTACAGCCACACATCCAGGCTGTCATATTGTTAAGTTTGCAGATGATACAGCTGTGGTGGGATGCATCACAGATAATGATGAATCCAGCTACAGACAGGAGGTGGAACATCTGGAGAGCTGGTGCAAAGAGAACAACCTTCACATGAATGTGAAGAAGACGAAGGAGATGATTGTGGACTTCAGAAGGAACAAACACACCCACACCCCACTGTATATAGGTGGATCTGCGGTGGAGGTGGTCTCCAGTTACAAGTACCTGGGTGTACACTTGAATGATAACCTCAGCTGGAGCAATAACACCACCAGCCTGATCAAGAAAGGTCATCAGAGACTCTACTTCCTCAGACGGCTGAGACGAGCCGGTCTGAGAAGCTCAGTCCTCACCTCGTTCTACAGGTGTGCAGTGGAGAGCGTCCTGTGCTCCAGCATCAACGTGTGGCATGGAGGCTGCACAGTTGCAGAGAGGAAAGCTCTACAAAGAGTGGTGAAGGCTGCACAGAAGTCTGTGGGAGTCAGTCTCCCCACCATCACAGACATCTACACCTCCAGATGCAGAAAAAGAGCCACCTGCATCATGAAAGACCTCACTCACCCAGCACACTCACTCTTTGCACCACTCCCCTCGGGACGGAGGTTGAGGAGCATCAAATGTAGAACCACTAGACTGAGGAACAGCTTCTACCCTGAGGCTGTCAGACTCATGAATAAATAAATAATAAGAATAAACACTGCAAAATGTCACATCATGCTGATACTGATCTGTTTCTTGTTGCTGCGTTCATCTGTGACTATCTGCGTTCATCTGTGACCATCTGCTCATGTTCGTGCTGCTGTTTATAATGATGTTTTTCTACTACATTAGGGCTTAGTGTATTACTAGCTGATGTCTCTCTTAGTTAATCCTAGATGTTATTATTGTTTTTCTCTTGCATTTGTTGTTGGATGTAACTGGGACCCTGTGTACATAATCTCGTTTTCAACACATGTACTACATGCGGTGCAAATGACAATAAATTCTCTCTGACTCTGACTCTCTAATTACTGTCAGTTTCGTATAAATGTGTCCACTGGTTCATGTGATATTTTACTAACAGACAAGCAAACACAAAACAATTACATGATTGCATTTTTTTTTGCAGGTGATATTGACTACAGGCAGACCAGTTAGACACCAATGAAAGATAAATAGACATTTATGAAATTTAAACTTATTATAATGTTATAATACAATGAAAGAGTAACTAGAACTGTTAATTGTTTCCATGAATGTATTAACTGTTTTTACTACATATAACATCGTCCCTAGTCCTTTCGTCTGCAAAGCATGAGTCAAAAGAAGGCCGTCTCAGAAGCACCTCTGTCACCAAAAGCCTAAACAAGTGAAAGCTCCTGCTCCAGAATATAAATAGGTTGATATAATAGAAAATCTTTTCCAGCACAGTGAAGAACATTGCCTCTAGAGCAAGGACAGTACAGTCTGAGAGCAGCTCTCACTTATCGCCGAGAATCTCCTCTGAGCCTGCTCAGTAATTAATCAATGACACACTCAATTGGTCACAATAAGCATGGGGCTATTTACCTCAGAAATGAGTATCTGCTGTGTTCATCTGTTCTGCACTCCAGCTATCGATTAGTTGTCCATCCACTCAGCATCTGTCTCTCTATCACACACACACACACACACACAAACATACATGCACATTAAAAGACAAATACAACACTGCTCAAATTGTTTTGTTTTTTACCTGCTATTAACACACGTGTGCTTCTGAATGAAAATCCAATCTGTTACAATCCTGAATGTCACCACAGATTTCTTTGTTCACTCGTGGGTGTATTTTTTATTTCATATAAAGTGCAAACAGAAAACATCAAAGATGTGCATGAAATCAACTGTTCAAGGGGACTTATCATCGGAGTACCTTTACAGAATCCTCCTGTAGGACTCTGTTTCTTTTCAATATGTCGAGATTTTATGACTGCAGGTTGTGTTGAACTAAAAACATCAAGGTTATAAAACTTCCAGAAATGATTAACTACTCTTTGTATAATGTGTTTAATGTAAAGATTCAGTTTCTGTTCACCCAATCGGTCATGCACGCTCACACAACCATTTGTCCTTGAATGTTTTGAAGTCTTTTTGACATGAAAGGTTCAAACATTTTGGAGTGGGTTCCTATAAATGTTGTAAACAATGTTTTATCTTATCTGTTGTAGATAGCTCTATGAACAATCTTCATTTGGAGAGTTAGAGTTTATTTCTGGATGAATAGATGAGCTAAAATATAATAAAAGCTAGGCTAAAACCAGAGGGGAGTGCTGCCATCCTTTAAAAAATCGGATCTTCAAAAGTTCATAGAGGTTTATGTGGAAACTGTTTCATAAGTCTTTACATTGCTGCCAGTTTGACATTACATAGATGTATAAAAACTGAAAGTAATGCACCATAACTCATGTTCCCTGAAGGAAGGGAACGAGGTGCAACATACTTGCTATGGGAATTGCACCCCCGCGCGATTACCTGAAGGAATACATTCACGCCTTTACGGCTAGGGCGTCAACGTCGCGCCAGAGGCCCCGCCCTCTGGGTATTTAAGCGACTGACGCCCATCCATCTTTCTCCAAAATTGCACTTCACCGAGCTTTCAGCATTGAAAAGGGCCAGATATGTTGCACCTCGTTCCCTTCCTTCAGGGAACATGAGTTATGGTGCATAACTTTCAGTTCCCTTTCAGTCAAGTTCTCTCGGTGCAACATACTTGCTATGGGAACGTAATTCATTCACGCCCTTGAAATGCTCAGTAAAATGCATGCTAGTGTGAACGTCTGCCCTTGACCAGCAGGCATCTCAAGGCTACTTTCTACTGTGTGTTAGAAAGAACAGCCTGAGTGACATCACACGCAGTAACATCCAAACTGTAATGCTTTGCAAAAGTGTTTAATGAGCTCCAGTTCGCAGCAGCACAAATGTCTGCAACTGGTACACCCTTGAACAGTGACCACGAAGTGGCCAAGCCCCTAGTCGAGTGAGCGTGCACTCCAGAGGGCACCTGTTGACCTTTGCTACTGTACGCCCTTTTAATGGCCTCAGTCACCCAATGTGAGAGGCGTTGTTTTGATAGGGCCTTTCCGGTAGCAGGTGCTGCAAAGCACACGAACAGTTGATTTGTTTTTCTCCATTTGGCTGTTCTCTGCATGTAAGTGCGTAAATCTCTCACGGGGCAGAGAACCTTCAGCCTTTCCTGTTCCTGAGTGAGGACAGGAGCAGGTGGAAAAGAGGAGAGATCAAAGTCCAGACTCATATGGTTTAAAGTCAAGACCTTGGGGATGTATGCGGGATTAGGCCTTAGAGTGACCTTTGACCCTTCAGGGGCGAATCTGGTACACATTGGATGTACAGACAATGCATGGAGGTCACCCACACGATTTGCTGAGCAAAGTGCCAAGAGTAGAGCGGTTTTATAAGATAACAAATCTATCTTAACCTCAATGGCTCTAATGGAGGACTACAGAGAGCCTCCAAAACCAAGCTAAGATTCCAACCAGTGGTCAGGATCCTGCTGGGTGATTTTTTCCTAAGCACACCCTTCATAAATCTTATTGTGATTGGATGCACACCAGGTGCCCTGTGTCCCTAGCCTTCGTGACAGGCTGAAATAGCTGATAGGAAAACTTTAATCATTGAGAAAGAACAACCTTTTTCCAGTAAGTCCTGAAGGAAAGTCAGGAGCTGAGCCAGGTTGCATGAGTAAGAAATAATATTTCTTTATGTGCACCAAACTTCAAAAATATGCCACTTCTGTGCATAGAGAGACTGTGTTGACACAGCACGAGCATTTTGGATGGTTTTTACCACATTTTCCGGCAGGCCTGATGCCATCAGCTTGTTCTTTTCTGCCAACAAGCTGAACATTTTAACAGCTCCCAGCCTAAGCGGCAAGACTACTTCTTCTGGTGACATAGTTTGACCCTGAAAAAGAGCAGTTGGTGTATCCAGTTCCCCTCCAGGGGCCCTGGAAGCGGTGACCCCCTGGGGATCAATAAAGTTGGGGAGAATACCTTTTTGCCGATGTGCTACCAGGTTGCTCTGATCAAGTTTGATCTAGGACAAATGCAACCTGTCATCCTTATTAGACAGAAGTGGAGTAGAATGTCTTTTTTTCTCTCTCCTTGTTTGGGGTCATGGGACTGAGAAGCTGCAAATTTTGTGAACGAGCAGATCTACTGACCCCAATCTGTTCTCTGGATGGGTCCAGTTTACTGGTCCTTGGCCTTAACAGAGTGTCGGAACCAGACAAACCAGCCCGGGTCTGTGTTTCACCCGTTGGGGGAATATTGTTTAAGAGCAGAGCTGAACCAGCACAGTGAGAAAGGTCACATGCTGCCGGATCACTGATTGGACATTGCGTGCCACTCATTAATAATAAAAGGACAGCTGCAACATGAGAACGTGGAGGTGATTCTTTGTGTTTGGCAGACTTTAAATTGTCTGGTGATAGAGAGCCCAGTTCCCTTCGGATAACAGGAAGAGGAATCTGATTCAGCTCTGATTTGTTTACACACACAGCAGCTTGAACACTATTGCTTTTATGAGCATGTGAAGCTAGTGGTCGCCTGCGGGCATTTGACGTGGCCCCCCCGTTGTTAGATTCTGTTGGCGTGTCTACCTGAGGCGCGGACATGTCACGTGTTTGCTTGGTTAGTGTATTGACCGTCCCGTCGTTCACAATGGAGCGGGGACTGGAGCACGTGACCTCCCTCACCTGTCTCCATGAGGGGTGGGGGGCCTGCTTGCAGACATCTCTGTGCCTGTTCGCCACAGACGGAGAAGAGGCACCCTGCCGGGGTTCATTAATTAGGCTAACATCCCGTGAGCCGTGAGGGAGGGGGAGGAACTGCCCCCTCCCTTTATGACAGCTGGCAAGCCAAAGGGACCTATTCTGCTGAAGTTACTTGCGTTTTGTTGTTGTTTGTTGTTTTTTTGAGAGTCAATAAAACAAAAAAGGGACTGCTTTTTTAGCTTTATTCGTGCTTAAGTGTAACGACATGTTTGATTTTATGTCACTCACAGCAGGAAAAACATGATTTGTGCATGCAACAGATTTTCCAGCTTTTTGTACCGTGTTACAAATAAAGTCTGGACATGAACGGATCATTCCCCGTACCGCTTGGGCGGGTGACCGTGTAAAGTCAAGATGTGAACCTGGTTCATCAGGCATGCTTTTGTCTGTCGTTCCGGTTCACCGAGGAGGCCCTGTGTCTGATCGCCTGGCGGGAGACAAACCTGTTTTTGCTCCATGCATGTTCAGTGCGAGGTGGGACCAGCGGTGGTCTCTACCAATGCTCATCCTCGTACGCCGGCCGCTTCTGCGGTAGGGCACGCGTTGCCGAGCGGTTTGAGAAAAGGCACCTTTTGTCCCTCGGGGAGATCAGTTAAAGTCATCCAGAGATGGCGTATTGCGATGACCACTTCAGCCATGCCTCTGCCTTGAGCAACATCGGTTGTCCCTATCATATGGAGCACAAAGTATTTTGCCCTGCGGGCTTCATCCAGTAAGTCAACAGCAGCTTGCTTGTCCGTAGTTACCTGGAGCTGCTGCAGCTTTTCAGCTAGGTAAGCCTACATCAACGCGGATGCGTTCATGGCATGCGCCGTGAGTCCCTAAGCTCTGTAGCATTTCTCGAGCAAAGAAGCTAAGGCTTGACAAGCTTTGCTGGGAAGAGTTGGTTTTGTCCCGGATGACTTGGGAGCCAGGTGAGACGCCAGTGTATCCTCAATTTGAGGCACGTTGGCTATTCCCACCTCATCCATCCCGTCCATGTCGAGGAACTGTGAGAGCGGTATAAGCATTGGAGCTCAGGGCTGAGCCCAGGTGCGAGTCACCTCTGTGAGGAAGTCCGGGAATACAGGCATCATTTGCCTCGTGGCGGCCTGCTGCTTTGAGTAAAAATCGTTTCCTACCAGTCTCGTGACCTGTTGACGAGGCGGAGACTCTGGCCATGGGATGTGTAGCGTGTCCGCTGCTCTGCGACACAGCTCGAACAGAGCAGGGATGGAAATGTCAGTTTCCGGGAGCACAGCTACCGGGGTCTGGGAGAGGTCTTCTCCCTGTTCCTCGAGTTCTACGTCTGCGTCCTCCATGGAAAATTTGCCTGAGGCTGAAATCAAGATCTCGTCCTCATTCATAATGCCTCGAGTGTCAAATTTGACTGTTAAATTCACCATAGGAGCCAGCACGTCAGGGCTGTCACCCCATTCGACTCGTGTGCTGTCATGCAAAGCCATGTGCTCGAGCTCCGGCGTGGGAGTGAGGGGCTCGGTGGTTTCCGCATCCGCTGGCACTGCTAGGGCGTCCATGGCCTTGGCGACGAGGTCGACCCGGTGCCTCAGCACCGCATCCAGCATCTGGCTGCAGTGTGGGTAAAAGTCGGGCGCATCCAGCGTTATTTTTGCGTGTAACATTCCCAGGCAGACTGGACAAGCCTCATGGGTGTCCGTCGCTGCGAGGGAGAAACCGTATCCGCTAGGACAGACGCGTGAGGTTGGGCTAGCTGTCCTGCTGGTTTTCCTTGGAAGTCTTGTCTTTCGCTTTCCTTTCTCCGGAGGCATGTCCGAGATAAGGCGAGCGAGTCCTTCCAGAATTAATTTTCTTTTAATTTGTTTAGACGTCTCCTCCGTCGCGTCGCTTTCGCTGGCTAGCCTGCTATGAATTAGCAGGGGTAGCTGTTGTGACGCAGTTAGCGCCGTCGAGCGAAGCAGTCTGTGGAGAGAGGAGAAGAAACTACTTCGGGGTTAAGAGAAAATGTGCCGGACTAGCTTTCGCTAGTCCAGCAGTACGCAGGAATAATTCTCTGTGCGCGTAGGGAGAGAAGCTCACCTCTGGTTGAGCAATGAAGCAACAGAGAAGTCCCGCGAAGAGAGGTAGTTCAGGTTTAAGCAAGGTGAAGAGCAAAAAAGAGAAAGATGGATGGGTGTCAGTCGCTTAAATACCCAGAGGGTGGGGCCTCTGGCGCGACGTTGACGCCCTAGCCGTAAAGGCGTGAATGTATTCCTTCAGGTAATCGCGCGGAGGCGCAATTCCCATAGCAAGTATGTTGTACCGAGAGAACTTGACTGAAAGGGAACACTATAGTTCTGTGGTTATTAGCAAGTACAAATACCAGCAGGATCTAGCTGTAGTACTTACAGCAAAGCCTGGGGCACTTTCTGCAGAATTATCATAATGTGTCTTCCAAAATATGCATGCACAAAACCGATTGTGGTGTGTAAAATATCCCAACAATCCAAAAAGAGCAAACTCGTTTTCTCCAAACTGAAGTTGTTCACAGAGCTATATGCAACAGGTAAGATATTGTTAATAGCATTTCCACACAACCTTACTTCAATTGATCTGAACTACTCTTTTGACCACAAATTGATTGTTTGTTATTAAGTCAAGACTAGCCTAATACAGTAAACATTAGTCGGACTAAAGCTATAAAACCTGAAGTGTTCACTTGTCAGGTCGCGGGGGTGACCAGAAAGTGGGAAAGTGTGACATCCCCCCCCACCCCCACCCCCACACTCTCCAGCTCCTTCTGGGGAAACACACGAGCTTCCAAGGCCAGAGAGGACATATAATCCCTCCAGTGAATTCTGTGGCTGACCTGGTGTCCACTCTCAGTGGGATGTCCCCGGAAAACCTCCATGGGAAGCGTCTAAACATCCTAATCAGAGGCTTGAACCATCTCAGCTGATTCTTTTTGATGCAGAGAAGCAGGCTCCTGTTCAGAGCATCCTCCTATATTTAAGGCTGAGTCGGGCCACCCTACGAAATGAACAAAAACTGAGCTCCAAATGTCAAACTTCATTCATCACACCCACCTGCAAACACCCCTTCCCCATGAATTTTAGCCTCTGCTCCCTTATTGTGTGAATGCAGAGTCAGCATTCAAACACTTGTTTTCCTGGTTGTAGTTGTTTCACAAGTTTAATTTAATCTATTTCAGTCATTTTAGTAAAAAAACATTCAGTTCATTCAGGACATTTTGCCTCCGACTTTTCATAATAACTTTTATTTGGTCTGGCCTTGTCGCTGTTTAAAATGCTTTATAAATAAAATTGGTATGGTATGGGTATTGTTATTTTTATATCATTCCCATTTCTATTTTTCTCATTGAGATGCAGTGAAATCTGTTCAAATCCTGGAAAAACTCTGCTCTTTAAAATCTACTTCAGCATACATGCTTTACTGATATGCCGATTTTAGCTTTGAGCTACTGTTGGGCTCATTTCTGATTTTAGCTACAGTCAGGGGAATTTTGGTCCAGGTTTATGGATGTTTTTAATATGGCTGAGAATGTTAACTCCCCGTGAACCATGTGTTACCAGAGAGTTATTTTCTCTCTCAGAGAGAGCTGAATGAGGAGCTGATTTGATCCTGCATGTGCTGCTGGGTGGCCGAGGTCATCGGTGTCTGGGACATCGGTGTCTGCCTGTGAGTTGTGAGTGCTGATAAGATTATGAAAACAATTCTCGCACGCTGCCCACGGCAGACTCTCATGACTGGGCTCAATGTATGTAGAGCTTCTGTACAACTGTGTAACCTGTGGTGAAAGTCTGGTTTTTCAACTAAAACCAGTTAAAAATCTTCTCGTGTCCTCGAGTGAGGCGTCTTTGAGGAAGTAAAAGGAATAGAAGGCATTTTTATCCAACAGCTACTGTTTAGCTTATTTTAGTTCCCTTTCGGTCGGTCTCTCGGTGCAACACGATTGCTATGGGAATCAGCGCCTCCGCGCGGTGACCTGAAGAAATACACTCACGCTTTAACGGCAGGGGCGTCAGCGTCGCGCCAGAGGCCCCGCCCTCTGGACATTTAAGTGGCTGACGCCCGTCCATATTTCTCTTTTTGCCCTTCACCTCGCAAATACCTGAAACACTCTTCTCGGATCTTCTCTGTATCTTCATTGCTCAACCAGAGGTGAGCTCGCTCCCTACACAGAGCATACAGAGAATCTTCTCCTGCGGACTGCTGGGCTGGCGAAGGCTGGCCCGGCATATTTTTCTTCACCCCGAAGTTTTCTTCTCCTCTCTCCACAGAAAGCTTTGCTCGAGGGCGCTGACTGCGCGACACCGCTACCCTGCTACCAACTAGCAGGCTAGCTGGCGAAAGCGACACGAGGAAGGAGACGTTAGACGACGTTAGCACTGCTAACAGGCTTAACTCTTCTCAGCCACGGCTCCCGAGAAGGTAATGCGACAACCCAAAAGTCAAAAGAAGACCAGCAGGCCAGCGAGCCCCAGCTCCCATGCCTTTTGTCTCTTCTACTTTTCCACTGCTTGGTTAGCGGATGCTAACTGCGAAGCATGCTACCTGCTAAGCTGACGAAGCTAACAGGCCAGCAGCCCCAAGCAGCTCGGCGAGAGGACGTCCTCGGACGAGGAACTCTGGCAGGCCGTGAGCTCCGGCTCCCGAACCTGCTTCAGCTGACCCGGATACCTCCCTTTTCAGCAGCGGACACCCACGAGGCCTGTCCGCTCTACTCTGGGATGCTACACACAAGGACACTCAAAGCTTTTCTCGCGGATGACCCCGGAGAAAGGAGAGTGGAAATGGAGTAACCCCGCTGCTATCTGACTAGCTTTCACAGTTAGCATGGCTAACCAGGGACACCCACGACAACACGCGACGGAAGACAGTGCTGCTAACACGATTAGTGCAGCTACGAGCGGACAACGAAGGACTTCATTGTGAGGTATGTGAAAATGCTTGGACTAGCTTGCAAACCTTCTCATATTTTGCCTTTACCGCTATCCTGCAAATCAACGGTAGAATTTGTCGCATGACACAGTGTTTTTTACTGATGCTGCGTTGCTCGAGGGCCCGTCTTAGCACTGATAGCGGGCTCACAAGTACCTCCACGTTTAGCCCCGGCTAACGAGGAGACTCTGTCCAGCATTCATTCAATTCATTCAACCTTTATTTAGTCAGGTAAAATCTTATTGAGCCTCATGGCTAATTTACGAAAGCGACCTGCTAAAACTAAATAGCAATGGTAGAATTTCCTTAAACAATAAACAATAAACAATAGAAAACAAAAGAGAGAAAAAAACAAAGAGAGAAATACTTTTTTTTTTTTTAACAAAGTATCAAAAAACTAGCAAAACATTATAAGGTAGACGTATAAAATCAAAGACAGGAACAAATCTGCATTGGTTTTTGCCAGGATTCCAACAGATTCTGAAAACCATTTAGAGAAGTCAAGGTCGAGAGCTTCAGATCTTTTTGTAAGATATTCCATGAAGCAGGAGCGGAGTAGGAGAAGGCCCTTTTTCCAAGTTCAGTCCTCACTGACGGAACACTGCAGGTAATCATGTCCTGAGAGCGCACGCTGTAGCTGCACTCACGCAAAGACATGTAGGAGGAGATGTATGAGGGCAGCAGACCAAGAAGTGATTTAAAGATGAAAATGTACCAGTGGAAGAGTCTGCGTGAGGTTAATGATGTCCAGTTAACCAGTGAATACAGGGTGCAGTGGTGGGTACGATAATCACAGCCAGTTATGAATCTTAGTGCACCATGATAGACAACATCCAACATCCGCAGGGTGCTTGTAGGAGCATTCATGTAGAGAATGTCACCGTAATCAATGGAGGGAAGGAAAGTCACAGATACAAGGCGTTTCCTAGCATTCAGTGTTAGACATGATCTGTTTCTGAAAAAGAAACCCAGTTTAACTTTCAGTTTCTTCACTAGGTTTTCCACGTGGAGTTTAAAAGAGAGATGTGAATCGACCAGTATACCCAGATATTTATAGGAATCAACAAACTCAATAGGGACACCATTTGAGGATAAAATCAGAGGAAGATCTGCTGGAACCGCCTTCCTATTTGAAAAAAACATCCCTTTTGTTTTATCAGCATTTAGGACAAGTTTGAGATGGAACAAATCTGACTGGATGATGTCAAAAGCGGATTGCAGTAACTGGAAAGCCTTAGCTACTGTTTTAGCTCGGCAGTAAACAACTGTATCATCAGCATAGAAATGTAAGGATGCATCAGGGATGCAGTGACCTACATTAGCTATGTAGATTGTAAAGAGGGTTGGTCCTAAAACTGAGCCTTGTGGTACACCATTTTTAACTGTTAAATAGCTGGAAGAAGTACCGTTATGTTGAACACATTGCCTCCGATTGGAAAGATAGTTAGAAAACCAACCGATGGTGTGATCAGAGAAACCGATTTCTGAGAGCTTATGACACAGGATGTTATGATCCACAGTGTCAAAAGCTTTAGACAGGTCTAAGAAAAGTGCAGCACAATAATCCTTAGCATCCAATGCTTCAACAACATCATTCAGAACCTTCAGAGAAGCAGTTGTTGTGCTGTGTTTTTTCCTGAAACCAGATTGATGGAGAGGTAAGATGTTAAATGAGTCCAGATAATTTTTGATCTGAGAGTTTATCAGTTTTTCTAGAACCTTGGCTAAGAAGCAGAGTTTAGAGATCGGTCGATAATTGTTCGGTGAGGTGGGGTCACCTCCCTTCAGCAAAGTCCTGGAGGAGGATCTTCAGCTACCTGTTCAGCTGCGCTACCTGGTAGTTTTTTCCTTGCAACATCGATGACGCTGAGAGCTTATCCACCCATGAGGCTATGGATGACTCTCTGACATTAAACCATCTCAGGGCCTGAGGGGTCCTGGCGGGATGGACAAAGACAAGTGGCCTCGGTATCGTAGGCCCACCAGGCAGAAAAGCTACAGGAGCTGCAAGGGGCCACCAGCAAAAGAAGAAGAAAGAAGATGCCCCTGCACCATTACAGGCGCTCTCACTCACAGAAGGAGAGTAAATGCCTAGTTTTTACCACCAGTTTCTGTTTTTTTAAGGAACACAGAATAGCTGGTTCGGAACGTCTAAACACACAAGAACACTCAGACCCTTGTGTAATAAGGAAAAATTGCCATCCACACACGACAATAAAATCTCACAACTACTGAATCTGTCCTGGTCTCAAAATGGGGACAGGGCCCCAGGTTTGCCCGCTCACGTAGTACGGGAACCTGGCCTTTCGAGCCCAGACTTCACTTGTTAAATGCTACAAGGAGCTGGTGGCGCGTGTGTGCACCCTAAACAATAAAATCTCAGACTACTGAATGTGTCCTGGTCCCAAAATGGGAACAGGGCCTCAGGTTTACCCGCTCACGCAGCACGGGAACCTGACCTTTTGAGCCCAGACTTCACTTGTAAAATACTACAAGGAGCTGAGTATATGTGCGTGCGCACTAAACAATAACTCGTCTACTGTACGTGTAATGAAAAACAAACAAGCTGTTTCATACATATACAAGAATGAAAGTTCCAGAGCACAGACTGCCCTGGATCTTAACTCACCACTTGGTGGAACACGACCTACTAGGCCAAACTACAAACCGCAGTGGGACATACGAGTTTTGCCTGAGACAGTCAGATCTCGCGATGTCTTCTGCTGGGCAGACCAGCCTGCTCCAGAGTACGCGGGAGGGGTCGAAGGTCACCCCTTCCGCACTCAAATGAAGCAAGCAGCCGCTAGACATCCCTCCCAGGGGATGCGTTGCGAGCTCAAGTTCTTCCTGGTGCCCAAAAAGAGATAAATACCTGAGACCGGCCCTGGATCTCAGGACTCTGGGCAGGAAAACAAGATTTTTTACAAAATATTGAACATTACAGCAGGTCCTCTGGTTCATGTTATTTTTGATTGTTTGTTTTATTTCTGTATTGTTCAGCACTTTGTGCACCTTCTGGCTGCTGAAAAGGGCTCTATAAATAAATATTGATTGATTGATTGATTGATTGATTGATTGATTGATTGATTGATTGATTGATTGATTGATTGATGAGACCTGGAGACTATGCATGTACTGTTAGGGTCCCACTGGGACTGAGGAGTGTAGAACCCAAGTGCAAGCAGGACTCGAAGGCAGAACGTAAAAAGTAGTCTTTTTAATGAACAACAAAAAATGGCTGATGGTACAGCAACTTACATGAACGGGGGCAGGCTTGAACAGAACTAAACAGCAGGACTAGGAAGGAACCCAAAACGAAGTACGACCTGACAAAGGACAGGTCTGACAGAGGAACTTAAATACACAGACAGGGCATGAGACACAGGTGACAACAATTAACTAATAGGGGCAGGACAAAACTTGGAGCAGGGCTGAACAGAACACAAGCTGATGCATGAATAAACTAAACTGCATGAATAAACACTAAACTGAGGTGGGACAAGAATAACTAAGACATGACATGTAACATAACTAAACTGAGACTGAGGCCAAACTGAGATTGAGGCGGGACAAATAACTAAGACATGACATGTAACATAACTAAACTGAGACTAAGGCCAAATAACTAAGACTAAGACATGACATGTAACATAACTAGGACAGGGCTGAATAAAATACAAGCTAAGGGCTGAAATAACTAAGACTAAGACATGACATGTAACATAACTAGGATAGGGCTGAATTAAAATACAAGCCGAGGGCTGAATCAAACATAACATAACCTCCCCCTCAACGGACGGCTCCTGACGTCCCCTAAGACCACCGCGCACACAACATAGAACAGGGAAACAAAAGGGCCAAAACCAAAACCGATAGGACAAGGCCTAGGAACCAAGGCCTAGGAACCAAACACCAGGACCAAAAACCAAGTAACCAAGGAAGCCAAACACAGGAAACGCAGGAAGGTCAGGCGGACGGCCAGGACACCATCCATCATGAGGAAGCAGGTCTGGTGGACGTCCAGGACACCGTCCATCACGAGGAATCAGGTCAGGCGGACGTCCAGGACACCGCCCATCACGAGGAAGCCAGTCAGGCGGACGACCGGGAGGTTGTCCAACACCAGGAGCCTTGGGAGCCACAGCTGGCAACACGGGGACCAGAGGAACTGCAAATGGTGAAGACGAAACCACAGGAGCCGTAGATGATGACGGTGAGGCCACGGGAGCCACCGCAGACTGTGAAGACGAGACCTCGGGAGCCGGAGTCGTAGAAGAGTCTTTGGCAATACCGTCGACGGAAGAACTAGGAGCCGATGAACCAGGCATCGACGAGCCGGCCTTAGCTGCAGGTGTAGAGGCGTACCCAGCTGCAGGAGTTAAAGAGACCTCAGAACAGCAGAAGATGCAAGGAATGTCCCCCTGGACCCCATCGGAGCAGAAGATGTGAGGAAGGTCCCCCTGGACCCCCTCGGAACTGGAGACGTGAGGAAGGTCCTCCTGGACCCCCTCGGAACTGGAGACGTGAGGAAGGTCCTCCTGGACCCCCTCGGAACTGGAGACGTGAGGAAGGTCCTCCTGGACCTCCTCGGAACTGGAGACGTGAGGAAGGTCCTCCTGGACCTCCCCGGAACTGGAGACGTGAGGAAGGTCCTCCTGGACCTCCTCGGAACTGGAGACGTGAGGAAGGTCCCCCTGGACCTCCTCGGAACTGGAGACGTGAGGAAGGTTCCCCTGGACCCCCTCGACGCAGGAGACAGGAAGGGCACCCTCCTGAGAGGCACCCTCCAAAGACACTGGAGGTTCAGGAAGGCCCGCAGGTTCTGGAAGGCCCGCAGGTTCTGGAAGGCCCGCAGGTTCTGGAAGACCCGCAGGTTCTGGACCGGCTGAGGCAGGTTCTGGACTGGCTGAAGCTGCAGGTTCTGGACCAGTTGAAGCTGCAGGTTGTGGACCAGCTGAAGCTGCAGGTTGTGGACCAGCTGAAGCTGCAGGTTGTGGACCAGTTGAGGCTGCAGGTTTTGTACCAGCTGAAGCTGCAGGTTTTGGACCAGCTGAAGCTGCAGGTTTTGGTCCAGCTGAAGCTGCAGGTTCTGGACCAGCTGAAGCTGCAGGTTTTGGACCAGCTGAAGCTGCAGGTTTTGGTCCAGCTGAGGCTGCAGGTTTTGGTCCAGCTGAGGCTGCTGCAGCGTCTCTCATATTTCTGACCGATGCGAGAAGCTGTGAATATACTGGGATCGAAGTCAGGCCAGGAACTGATAACAACAAACTCTCTGCTATACAAAGCTGAGCCTCTCGGCCGTCCGGATAGTCATAAGCAGCGGAAAACAGGTGTTTGAGTTCAGAGTGAATTTGGAACAGATCAGAGGCACCTACTGCCTGTGATGAATCCGCTGTGGCGACCTCTGTAGGAAGAACGGGTGAACAGCTTTTGGCCTGCAGTCTGGGTTGACCCCCCTTCATCTGCTCTGAAGACGAGCGGGGGTTCGTCTCCTGCTGGAGAGTTCTGAGCGGAGGTGAGGTGCTGGATCCAGCCTCCACCGGGACCATGGAAGGCGAGGCGTCTGGACCAGCCCTTACTGGGACATCAGAACCGGAGACGTGGGATTTGGTCCCACCGAGGCGGGCACTAGGACCCGGGGATGCAGGTGGAAGAGCAGCAGAGCGGTTCCGGTGGCGTCTTCTGCCCTTCCTACGACGGCGCTGTGAGTGGGTAACGGGGGCAAGCCAGAGTTCGTCCTCTGACTCTTCGTCCTCCCCCGACGTCCACCCGGAGTAAGGCTGCACACAGGATGAGGGAAAACTGGACCAGGAAGTCGAGTGGTTACCTCTTGTCCTTTGACGTCTCTCCTCCTGCAGTAGGAGAGGTGAAGGCAGGACTTCCGTCTGACTTGCACCGTCGGACCCATGACGGGTTCGGTCCAAAAGGTACCGGTACCACACCGGAACGTGGATCTCCTCATCCGGACGGACCTCAAAAAACAGGTGAGCAAACACAAAAACTCGGGAGCGCCTGCTTGCTGGGTTCAGTATGGTCAGGTCGTAATGTTAGGGTCCCACTGGGACTGAGGAGTGTAGAACCCAAGTGCAAGCAGGACTCTAAGGCAGAACGTAAAAAGTAGTCTTTTTAATGAACAACAAAAAATGGCTGATGGTACAGCAACTTACATGAACGGGGGCAGGCTTGAACAGAACTAAACAGCAGGACTAGGAAGGAACCCAAAACGAAGTACGACCTGACAAAGGACAGGTCTGACAGAGGAACTTAAATACACAGACAGGGCATGAGACACAGGTGACAACAATTAACTAATAGGGGCAGGACAAAACTTGGAGCAGGGCTGAACAGAACACAAGCTGATGCATGAATAAACTAAACTGCATGAATAAACACTAAACTGAGGTGGGACAAGAATAACTAAGACATGACATGTAACATAACTAAACTGAGACTGAGGCCAAACTGAGACTGAGGTGGGACAAATAACTAAGACATGACATGTAACATAACTAAACTGAGACTAAGGCCAAATAACTAAGACTAAGACATGACATGTAACATAACTAGGACAGGGCTGAATTAAAATACAAGCCGAGGGCTGAATCAAACATAACATGTACAGTGGATTTGAGAGACGCCTGCTTCCATGTGGGCGTCTGGAAGGCACAGGAAATTCTTCCGGTTTTGCCTTCAAAGGGAAAGCTTATAAATACAAAGTCTTACCCTTCGGTTTGAAGACTGCTCCTCATGCATTTACTAAATGGCTGGATGCAGCCCTGACCCCTCTTAGGAATCAAGGAGTCAGGATTATGAACTACCTAGATTACCTCCTAGCTTTTGGCCAGGAGCAGGCCCAATTACACTCCTGGGTGATCTCTCACCTGGAGTCTCTTGGATTTTTCATAAACCCACAAAAGGAGTGACCCGACCCCACCACGGATTACCGTATTTCTGGGAGTGCAGGTCCATACCATCCGGTACAAGGCATGGCTCTCAGAGGAACGTGCTTCCTCGATTCGCCATTGCTTGGCAAAAGTTTAAACTGAATCAACGGATTCCCCTGTAAGCGTGCCAACGCCGCTTTAAGACTCTTGACGGAAACCATACCCTGTGTGCCACACGCATTGGTGAGGATACGGGTCCGGCATGCATGGCTAAACCAACAAATATAACCTGCCCCCATCTGGGTGAGCAGAAACAAGTTTAGAATCATTTCAAAGTGCCTGAGGGCCCCGGAACCTTGGGGGGACCTGTCCGTGTTCACGGAAGGGGTCCCGTAAGGTACGGTGTCATCCCGTGTGATTATCACGACTGACACCCTGGAAACGGGATGAGGAAAATCTGCAGAAATCAGAATGCCCGAGGCCTCTGGAATGATCAGGAAGTAGATTGTACATCAACTTCCTGGAGTTGTTGGCCGTATTCCTGTCAGCAAGATACTTCTTTGGTAAAGGTCTGATTGCGGGACAGCACGTTCTGGTGTAATCAGATAACAAAACCACAGTGTCATTCATTGACTGGGAAGGGGGGGCGAGATCCCAAGCCCTCCTCAGCCTGACTCAGGGCCAGTTTACACGGCACATATTTTGAGTGTAACCGCTACTTTCTCTTTGCGACTTTGCTTATCGCCTACACGACACCGCTGGCCCCCCTCTATGACACCGATAGTTTTCTGAGCCTGCTCCCAAAGTGGAACTTTTTCGCTGCACCCCCGCTGATAATGTAAACATCTCCTGCTGATCTTTTGTGTCAACCACATGCGCGCAGCCCGCACGCGCGGGGCAGGCTGACATTTCACGTGTCACGCTGCTCAATATAACAGTTTAACAATAATAAACAGTATTTATGTTAGCGTGGGAGATGTTTAAATTTATCTGAACTGTACAGTATCTATCTGGACTCGTTACATTTTTTAAACAGTGCGTAACGTGCTGTGAAAATGAAGACACCAGGTTTATTTTTTATTTTTATTTATTTATTCAGCAGCACAAATTTTACAACGCAAACACTGAGAATTAAACTGAACACTATTAAAAACACGTGAACCGAACTGTAACTACGTTAATGAACTGGACTCTTGCTGTGTGTTCATCTGGACCCATCAGAACCGCCGAACCGTCTGCCTGTTTGGAACGACAGCTTCTCCACCTGGCAGAAATAAATAAATAAATAAATAAAAACTCTGTTGTTGTGTGATCAAAGTAAACACAAGCAAACATTATATTAAGAACGTTGATTTACCTGCTGTAAGTCAGCTGTTTATCACGGAGTAAAGTCAGACTTCATCCTCATCGACTCGGTTCTGGTCCACAGTCAGCAACTGGTGCAGCTTGTTAGATGAAGAGGTCCCGGCCGCTTGGTGTCAAATAGTGTCGACTCTTATCCAAAATCCAGCTTTAACTTGTTGTTGTTAGCTCAGCTTTTAGCACAAAAGAAACTAGCAGACTGCCAGCAGAGTGACGCAGCACACATGCGCAGTGGGTGAAGGTTCAGCAGGACGCATGCGCAGTGGGTGTAAGCGGGGGGCATGAGGGAGGGGGGAGATTCGAGCAGATCCATGTCAGATCCGTGTCAACGCAAAACTTTTAAACTAATTAACATGCCCAAAAGTTACGTTTCCCCCACACAGTATCCGTGTAAACAGGGCCTCAGAGGATGCTTACATGGTGCGTTCCAGGATTATTGTCGCTCAGGACGACTCATGTTCCAAGTGAACTGAGTTACGGAGCGAATGCCCTCTCAAGAGGGCCTCTTTTGGAATCAGGATGAAGACTGAACCCACCACTCGTGGATCAGGTCTGGTCACGGGTTAAAAGAACCTCGGTGGACTTGTTCCCATGCGGAACCAGTTCACAATGTGACCTCTACTTCTCAAAATTCAGGGATACCATGGCAGTTGCCTTCTTAGCAACAACAACAACATACACAAGGGACACCCTTGCTGTTTATGTTTACTTAGGAGTTGCTTCAGTGGAAGGGTTCCCCTCTCCTCTGACAGTTCTCCAACATCAGGATGGGCCTCTTTGACAGTCCTAGTGGTTGTCTGCTTATGAAGCAGATGAGGGACTCGTGCGTGCCCCTTATACATTTTTTTTTTTCCCCTGGGGACTTGGAAGGTTACCCTGTGCTTGAACTGGGTTTTTTACCTCCACATTGCCATCTGGTTGCCAGTGGCGTAATGGGTAGGGATGTCCCGATCAGGTTTTTCTGGCCCCGAGTCCGAGTCCGAGTCCTTTAATTTTAGGAATTGGCCGATACCGAGTCCCGATCCGATAATTCTAAAATCCATTTTTAAAATGAAGGGGAAAAAAAGAAACAGATCCAGATGTCCCTTATTTTTTTATTTTATTTACCTTAACATTTAACAGAGTACTTTTGTGAGGTAGATTGAACAATCAAGTAATAAGATTTAAAATGAGGATGATGATGGCGGCTGAGCAGAGAGGACGTTTGTAGTCAGGCTCCTGCCTGTACTACCTCCAAAAGGAGTATTTGGAGAGCTTGTACTCGCAGTTTTTTGCGCTGGATGTGCAGAGAGGAGCGCTGAAAAAGCTGCGGAAATTGGACTGGAGCATGCGATCCAGAATTATGAATCTACAAGCCAACGTGTCCGTGAGTTTTTGCCGAGAGTTAGCCTAGCGTAGCTACAAACCGGGCTAATCAAAGCAAACCGTGATGGGTCACCGTAACCGGGTGCCGTAGCTGCGGGCTTCGTGAACAAATAAACCGGAAAAATACGCTGGTTGTTACGAAGAAACGCGGGCCGGCAAGCTGGAGGTGCTTTGTTGCAGCGAAAGAACAAAACAAAGCTGGGAGTAGAGGCTACAGGCTACAAGCTAACGCTAGCCATGTGCTGCTGATAAAAGCTAATGCGGCAATACACCACGGAGTTGGGGATTGTTGCTACGGGCTGAAAATCTGTAGTCTGTGAACTGGTGAGGCCAGAGAGGCAGTGGAGTGCTGCTGTGGGACAATAAATTACATCCAGGCCCCAGATGGACGAGAACTGAGCTGAACTGGTTGCTGGTGGACAGGACCTGCGCTAAGCTGGTTGTTGTTGGACGGGAGCAGTGCAGCAAGCTGGTTGTTGTTGGACGTGAGCAGAGCAACGAGTGAGTTGCTGTTGGATGGGAGCAGAGAAACAAGCTGGTTGCTACTTGACGTGAGCAGAGCAACAAGCTGATTGCTACTGGACGGGAGCAGTGCAGCAAGCTGGTTGCTGTTGGACGGGAACAGTGCATCAAGCTGATTGTACATGAGCAGAGCAACGAGTGAGTTGCTGTTGGACGGGAGCAGGACAGCGAGCGAGTTGCTGAAAACGGATGCAGAGCAACGTTCGTGTTGTTGTTGGACGGGAAGCAAGCTGGTTACTGTTGGACATGAGCAGAGCAGCGAGCGAGTTGCTGTGGACGGGAGCAGAGCAGCGAACGAGTTGCTGTTGGACGGGAGCAGAGCAGCGAGCGAGTTGCTGTGGATGGGAGCAGAACAACGTGCGAATTGCTGTGACGAGAGCAGAGCAGCGATCGAGCTGCTTTGGACGGACGGGAACAGAGCAGTGAGCGAGTTGCTGTGGGCGTGAGCAGAACATCAAGCTGGTTACTGTTGGACATGAGCAAAGCAGCGAGCGAGTTGCTGTGGACGGGAGCGGAGCAGCAAGCGAGTTGCTGTGGACGGGAGCAGATAGGCGAGCGAGTTACTGTGGAACAGTGAATTTCTGTATCCAGACCAGAAGAAGCAGGCGAGATGAGTCCTGGGAAAACAAAGAAAACGGAGCCGCAGAGACAGGAGTCGGCGTGTAAAAAATCGGTGGATAAAAATCTGGAGTTATTGGAGGAATTGAAAAATGCAGTAAACAATCTCACTGAGGAACTTGCAAGTTTGAGAGCTGAGCAAAAAAACTTTAATCAACTGGTAGAGGAGATGAAACAAATGAAAGCTCAGGAGGTCATCAGAGAAGAACGATTAGCTCAATTGGAACAAAAGTGTGAGGACATGGAACAATACATAAGAGGCGAGAACATGGTCATTTCTGGACTCGAGGTTAAACGCCGAACATATTCAGAAGTAACTGCAGACGTTACCACGACTGAAGACGGACCACCAGAACAACTGCAGTCTCTGGAGAATCAGGTAGTCACTTTCTTAAATGGCAAAGACATTGACATTAAACGTGATGACATTTCCACCTGTTACACACTGCCCAATAGAGTTAACAAAAATAAACCATCAGTAGTCGTGAGATTCATTGGAAGGAATCAAAGAAACAGGGTAATGATGCAGTCAAAGAAACTCGCAAAAACTGAGGTCTTTATGAATGAACACCTAACTAAAAAAAACGCAAACATTGCACATGCAGCAAGGTGGTTGAAAAAGAATGGAAAAATAAAAAAAACTTGGACAAGAAACGGAAACATCTGGATCAAAGTACATGAAAATTCTCAAGCTAAAATAATAAAAGATCTGAAAGACTTAGACTCATTCAAATGAGCTCAAAAATGACAAATCACCAATCACTATCACATGTTCATACACAAAAATTGACAAAAATGAACAAACAAACAAATACATTAAATCATGACGGCAACAAACGAAGACTCAGAAGTTAAAATATACAATGTTGAAGATATGGTTGATGCAAACTTTTATCCTGCTATAAAAGACTGTGAATACTATAATGAAGAAAAGTTTAATGACATCAATATATCAAATGGAGATCTCTCTATTATTCACATCAATAGTAGAAGTTTAAATGCAAATATATCCAAAATAACAGATTATTTAAAACAGTTAAACAGAACTTTTACATTAATAGCACTGTCAGAGACATGGCTTAATGATGAAAACAAAAATAACGTTCACATCGAAGGATATGAATTATATCATTTAAACAGAAACAATAAAAAAGGTGGAGGAGTAGCTCTATTTGTCAAAAATGAAATAAAGTGTAGAATAATTAAAGAAATGTCAATAATTGTTGACAATCTTATGGAAATAATAACAATAGAAATATTAAACGAAAATGCTAAAAACATTTCCATAAGTTGTGTATATCGATCACCAGGATCAAATATAGAAATATTCACCGATAAAATCATACAACTACTGGAAAAGAGTTTAAATAAAAAAGTTTTCTTGTGTGGAGACTTTAATATTGACCTGGGAAATAAAACGGATTCAAATAACATCAGCACGTTTCTAAATTCAATGTATAGTTTAAATCTTTATCCGTTAATATCAAAACCAACAAGAATTACAACTCATAGTGCTACGATAATTGACAACATTTTCACAAATATAACTAATGGGGATATGACAGGTGGTATCTTAACAACTGATTTAAGTGATCATTTACCAGTTTTCACTATCTACAGAAATGATCAAAACATTACAAAAGAAGTTACAATTAATAAAAAAATAATAAACACATCAAAAAAAGCTATGGATCAATTAAAAGACGATTTACAGAAGCAAAACTGGAAGGACGTGTATATTGATGATGTTAACAAATCATATGATGAATTTATGAACATTTTAGAAGCTCTGTATGAAAAGAATTGTGTGCAAAGAAATTGTAGAAAAAGAAATATTGGCCCTCATGCACGAAAATGTTCGTATTTTTATCCTAAATTTCTCCTACTTTTGTTCGTACGAAGTGTTCGTACGAATATGCCACGTCAGATCCAACAAAGTCTTCTATCCACAGGAAACGTGTGTAAATGGGTTGCGTAAATATGATGAATCCCACCTGTTCTATCAACCTGCGCGTGCTCGCGTAGAGGTCATTTACATAATTCCCACCCCTCAAAACACCATATAAGGCCACGTTTCCTGCCTTCTGACAGCAGGAAGTGTCCATTCATTCAAAATCAAGAAGTAAGAGGAACTTCACGCGTTCGGAGATCTGCTCTCAGTGGCGCTGTGGCTACCCCCCCCACCCCCCCGCAAGTGTCGGATGGTCAAATATCTTTAATTTTACTGTGTTACATTATAGTTTCACTTATTCAGAAGAGTGGCACCGCTACCCCCCACCCCCCCGCAAGTGTCGGATGTGTTTTTCAACAGAAGCATTTTAAATTGTCTCGAAACTACAGTTAACATCATATTAATATTGTAGTGCATATGTTGTGTGTCCCGTGGGTCGTACAGTATCAGAAATCAAGAATAAATGGTTTGATCTGAAAATGGCTTCAAACAAACGTCTCGCCGCAGCACGGACAGGAGGTGGTCAGGAGATGGTGGACAATAAATGCCACGCTGCGCAAGATGCCAACATGTTTTGCAGCACAAGCCCCACATCCTTTCTGTGCGATGTTGGAAACAAAAACCCCTGTTCCTGGACTCAGAGTGCACGTGTGTCGCAGAAAGTGGTCCAGACTGGTGGGTCTGCTGGTCTCACTGATCTAGACGCCTGCCCCCCCCCCCCGCGCTTCTCCTCCATAGCAGCTCGGTTCTTCAGTGCGCGCGGCTCACGGCTCCATCGCCTGCACAACGCGGCGCACGGAGCTGAGGGCGAGGTGATGGAGGCGGAGGAGGGGGGAAGAGGAGGTGGGGGTGGCACACAAGCGCAGGTTCCACTCGGCTCGGAACGGATCGGTACTTTGGGCACTTCTTTTTTATGTGTGGCTGAGAGGGAGATGGACGCACGGCGGAGAGCAGCGCGCGCTCAGCAGCTTCTCTCATGCGCGCTCCTCCTGGTCATCGCGCAGCCACATTCTGCAGGTTATATTTCGAATCAGATATAATAATCTATTGCTCCGATGGTGTTTGGCACAAGATCAGTCTTAATCCGTACTTGTTCTGCGGCGGTGCATGGGAATTTTATGTACCTGGGTGTTAATATGAGGAGCGGCTTGATGACCAAGGGGAGCGCACGACTCACTGAAGCCTGCGCGACACACCAGACAAATTAAACTTAAAATTATAATTCTAATTCAAACAGAACCTATTGTCAAAAACAATTGTGGTGCGTGACTTTTTTAAACTCAAAATATTTTCTAAATAACGAAATATGAAGTTATTAGTGGAGAAATCCCGTCTGGATGACAGCAGACTGACGCTCCTAAAATATACGACAGGTCCGGACCACTCGTAAATTTTGTTCGTATCTGAGAAAAATCCTAGGATACGAAAACATTATTGGATGCCACAAATGATCCTAAATCACTCGTACGAACAGAATAAGAACAAATCTGTGCGTACGAACGGTTCGTGCATGAGGGCCAATGTTGACCAACCTTGGATGACTAAAGGGTTGAGAAATGCTTGTAAAAACAAACAAACTTGTATTTATGTTTCTTAAAAACGAGAACACAACAAGCTGAAGAAAAATACAAAAAATATAAAAATAAATTGGTAATGATTATAAGAAGATGCAAGAAAGAATACTATAGTGATTTATTAAACAAGAGCAATGGTGACACTAAAACAACATGGCGAGTAATAAATGATGTTCTAAAAAGTCATAAAACAAAAACGAACATTGCAAAATATTTTGTGAAAGATGACAATGAAATACATGATGAGAATGATATCGTAAATGAATTTAATCAATATTTTGTAAATATTGGATCAAGCCTTGCAGCTAAAATACCAAAAGTAGATAATAAGGTGTGTCATTCAATTAAAAGCTGCACCAACAGTATTTTTCTTAGTGGAACTAACAAAGAGGAAATTATGAAAATGGTTAAAAATCTCTCAGACAAGAGATCAAAAGACTGGGTGGACATGGATATGATGTTTGTAAAAGAAATAATAAGTTATGTTATTGAACCATTTACATATATATGCAATTTATCTTTTTCAACAGGAATATTTCCAGATAACATGAAAGTAGCAAAGGTAATTCCTCTTTTTAAAAATGGTGATAAATGTGTATTCAATAATTATAGGCCAATATCCTTACTACCACAGTTCTCAAAAATTCTAGAAAAACTATTTGTGACCAGATTGGATCAATTTATTGATAAACAAAATATTTTAAGTAGCAGTCAATATGGGTTTAGAGAAAAAAACTCTACGTCAATGGCTCTCATGGATTTAATGGAACAAATAACTAATGCTGTCGATCATAAACAGTACTGTGTTAGTGTTTTTGTTGATCTAAAAAAAGCATTTGATACCATTGACCACACCATTCTCCTTGAAAAACTAAATAAATATGGTATTAGAGGACCAGCATTACAGTGGGTATCTAGCTATTTGAAGGACAGGAAACAGTTTGTGCAAATAAATGATGTTAGATCTGACCTCCGTGATATCACTTGTGGAGTTCCTCAAGGTTCTGTGCTTGGACCAAAGTTATTTATTTTATATGTGAATGACTTGGTAAATGTGTCAGGACTACTTAAATGTGTTCTTTTTGCCGATGACACCACATTTTTCTGTTCGGGTAATGACATAAAACAGATTTTCGATATGATGAAAACAGAATTTATAAAAATACAAACTTGGTTTAAATTAAACAAATTATCTTTGAATTTAGATAAAACTAATTACATGATATTCGGTAACAAAAAGAGAATTGTTGATGACGATCCATTTGAAATTGAAGATGTTGTGATCTGTAAAGTGAGTGAAGTGAAGTTTCTGGGTGTTATCATTGATGACAAACTGACGTGGAAACATCATGTAAATTCCATTTAAAAAAAATAGCTAGATCAATTGCAGTACTGTATAAAGTCAGGGATTTTTTAATTGATAAAGTTTTACATATGTTGTACAACACAATCATTGCTCCACATTTAATCTATTGTATTGAGGTTTGGGGAAAAGCGTGCAAAACTATTACAAAGCCTGTTTTTATTTTACAAAAGAGAGCTGTAAGAGTAATCACCAGAAAACAATTCAGTCACCCATCAAACACTTTGTTTCTTCAGCTAAACTTATTGAAATTCCAGGAATTGGTAGAATATAGTATTTTATCAGTTATGTATAGGGCTCATAAAAACACATTACCTTTAAATATTCAAAGAAACTTTATAAAAAGACAAAGTTATTACAATCTCAAAGGGACAGAGATATTCATCAAACCACAATTTAGAACCAGCTTAAAGGGACGGTCTACCTCAATTCAGGGAGTTCGATTGTGGAATGCTCTGGAGAGTGATGTTAAAAATGAAAAATCAATGCATACATTTAAGAAAAAGGTCAAAAAGGATTTGCTCAAAAACTATATATGATGTAACCTTGCGTGTTAGCTTAGTGCGTTTGTGTATTACAGTTAGAAAAATTAAGTAGAATTATTCATTTTTGTGATGTATTTTGTGTATTACAGTTAGGAATATTAAGTAGAATTATTCATTTTGTGAACATCTTGATGTTGTGCCATCTTTTAGTTTGTGTATTACAGTTAGAAATATTAAGTAGAATTATTCATTTTATGATCTAGTTTGTGTATTACAGTTAGGAAAATCAAGTAAAAAAAAAAAGGAAAATTAAGAAAGAAAGAAAAAAAAATATATATATGATGTAGTTTGTGTATTAGTTAGAAAAATTGTGTATTAGTTAGAAAAAGAATTATTCATTTTGCTATTGTGTATTAGTTAGAAAAAGAATTATTCATTTTGTGATGTAGTTTGTGTATCAGTTAGAAAAATTAAGTAGAATTACGGGTGATGTAGTTTGTGTATTAGTTAGAAAAATTAAGTAGAATTATTCATTTTGTGATCTAGTTTATGTATTACAGTTAGAAAAATAAGTGGAATTATTCATTCTGTGATGTTGCTTGAAGGTTATCATTGGTTGAACAAACTGTGAAATAGGGGCAGATATAATAAGATTTCATCTTCTTTCTGCTCCCTTCATTTTATCCTACTTGTATTCTTGTATCTGATGAAACTGTCTTGTATTGTTCTTTAAAATGAATGAATAAACATCAATCAATCAATCAAAATAAAATTCTTCACATTGAAGTTTAGTGCAACAGTAAGAAATAAAAATGTCTAATTTAAAATAAGCAGCTCAACTTAAAATACCAGAACATGACCAGAACATGACCAGAACCTGACCACAACCTGGCCAGAACCTGACCACAACCTGGCCAGAACCTGACCACAACCTGACCACAACCTGGCCAGAACCTGACCAGAACCTGACCACAACCTGACCACAACCTGACCAGGACATGACCACAACCTGACCACAACCTGGCCAGAACCTGACCAGAACCTGGCCAGAACCTGACCAGGACATAATAATAATAATAATAATTAACCCTCCTGTTATGTTACGGGTCAAATTGACCCGTTTTAAAGTTTACATTTTTTTTAAAAATAGTTAAAAATATTTTTTCTGCATGAAACTTTTTCTATTTGTCTTAATAGTTCCAATCAACATATAAATTGAAAATGATTCACTTTACACATTTGTACCACTCTCTGCGTCTACTTGTTACATCGATACTGTTCGGGTCAATTTGACCCGGCAGTCAAAATGAATGGTAAAAAGGGTAAAAACATTTCCAATTCTATTTGTTTCCTTGAAACTATGAGACATATTTCACTACACACACACACACACACACGCCACGCACACACGCACACACACACACACGCACGCACACACACACACACACACACACACACACGCACACACACACACGCACGCACACACACACGCACACACACACGCACGCACACACACACACACACACGCACACACACACATACACACACACATGCACACATGCATGCACATAAACCCACTTTCTCACTATTCTCTTTACTTCACAAGGAAACTGTGAGAAAGCAGGTGTTTATACAACTTTTGACGGGAACCTTTTCTGTTCCCGTGGGAAAACTCCACCCACACAAATCTTCATGACTCATTTGTCTTGATTTTAATGAGCGGGTCAATTTGACCCAGAACAGTAAATGTGTTTCAAGTTCAATTATAAAGATCACCCTTTGAAAAAAATAAAATAAAATGTAACATAATTTTTTTTACAAAAATCAATTTCAAGGATAATTATTGTTTTTTTGTGTGTAGGTTTTTTCAGCAAACATAAAAAATGTAAATCACATTGTTTATGTCCAAATGAGTTAGTCGTCATTATCCTTTATTTATGAGAAATAAAAAAAACATCATTGCACAAATATTGACTGACATGGTTAGTATTGGAGTTAATAATCAGATACAAAAAGGTTTTGGAGGATTTTTTGGGTTTCTGACACTATTACATGATTAAACACTCCCCGGGTCAAATTGACCCACAAACATTATTGCTGTACCTCAGAAACGAACATAACAGGAGGGTTAATTCAATTTATAACGCACTTTTCATTACTGAAAATCTCAAAGTGCTACACATATATTGAATGCTACACACATTCATAAACCGGTGGCGGCAGACTACCATGCAAGGTGCTTTCCAGTCCTACCGGGAGCAACTCGGGGTTAAGTGTCTTGCCCAAGGACACAACGACACATGGTGCGGGTCCCGGGAGTCGAACCGCCAACTTTCCGATCGGGAGACAACTGCCCTTACCACTACGCCACGGCCGACATGACCACAACCTGACCAGAAACTGACCAGAACCTGGCCAGAACCTGACCACAACCTGACCACAACCTGACAAGGACATGACCACAACCTGACCACAACCTGACCACAACCTGGCCAGAACCTGACCACAACCTGACCACAACCTGACCAGGACATGACCACAACCTGGCCAGAACCTGACCAGAACCAGAACCTGAGCAGGCATGTAAACAAATAAACTTTAAAGTGTCAGTTTTATAAAATAAGGCTAGTAACATGCTTTTCTGAACAGCACTCCTTAACTCTCCTCCTGTGGCTTCACAGAAGGAAGTGTATGTTTTTCTTTATGAGATAAATATAAATTATAAAGTCTCTTGCAGCGTGAGCTGGCTCGTCTCCGGCTGGGTTGTCTGGTTAAACTCTGTGTATTGTGTAGGTTGTTTGTTTCTGATGTGCCTAATCAGGTTTGTTGTGTTAAATGCAGCCTTTTCCTTACCTCCTCTTGACGAACTTTACATATCTCACAGTTTGCAAACGCAATATATTTGTCATCCACTTTAAAATATCTCCACACGACAGACATCGCTGCCTCCACTTCAAGTTAATGCCGCGTTCCGCTTCTTTTTTACGACAGTCACCGCTTTACGGCAGGCACTGCTTTACGGCAGGCACTGCTGCAAAACTATTGTGCATGTTTTGTTCCGAGACAATTTGACTCTGTAACTCAACATACAGTTAATATAATATTCCCGTTTGTGTTTAGAATAAATATACAGGGAACCCCCGTGTTACGAACGAGTTCGGGACCTAAGAACGGTTCGCAGCTCGATTCTGCCGTAGGTAGGGGGTGAAAATTATTATTATTATTTTTAATTATTCATTCATTCATTCATTCAACCTTTATTTATCATGCTAACGGAGCGCGCACACACATTTAAGCATGTACAGTAGTGTACTGTAATGTTAAACATTGCTATTCACATTTACAGAATAAATAAAAATATATTTTCTTACTTTGAGATGGTCAAAGCCGACATCTTAGGTTGCCATGCGTTGATTGTTGTCGGGCCGAGCAGCGCGGCGGCCGGCCAGTGAACCACCGCAGCTGCTCCAGACCTGTGTTAGCTAGCTGGCTAGCTTCTGCTAGCCAAGCCATGAGCTGGTGTTGGAGCGGCGGCGCGATCAATCTGCAGCTGCTGCTGCTGCCTGAGACATCCACAAAGTTCACAGAGACGTTTCCAGCTCGTAATTAATCCATATGAAGCCATCCTGGTCACCAGTCTTCGGCCGGCTACCGTGTTAGCTCCCGTGTTAGCTTCTGGAGCTAGCCAGGCCAGAGCCTGGCCGGAGGTGTTCGCGCAGCGGCCTGGCACGATCAGCGATAAATCCGCTGCTGCCTGAGACATCCACAAAGTTCACAGAGACGTTTCCAGCTCGTAATTAATCCATATGAAGCCATCCTGGTCACCAGTCTTGGGCTGGCTCCCGGGCAGCTAACCTAAAATGGCGTCCGGTGTTCTGTGACCGGAGACCCCAGTGACTGAACCTAAAATGGCGTCCGGTGTTCTACATTAATTTGTGACCGTGTAAACTGAAGACCTACTTCCTGTTGCCCAAGATTGCTCAAAAATGATCAGAAATGATCTTTTTTATCATAATTATTATTTATAAAGCCTTTAAAACAACCACAGCTGCAACAAAGTGATGTACACATGAAATTAAGAACATTTAAACACAAATTTTTATTTTTATTTTTTTAATACAGTAATTTCATATTTTTATTAAATATGATATGTTCGTAGGTCCCGTTGTTCGTAGGTCGATGGAGTCGTAAGTGGGGGGTTACCTGTACACATATATCCGATCCCTGATCGGTGTGTAACGCCCGAGTCAAGTCGAGTCTGAAATCACGTGATCGGGACCCGGTTTCCGATCACCTGATCGGATCGGGACATCCCTAGTAATGGGTCCCTTGCTCTTTTCCTCCTGCTTCTCAAGATTTCCAGGGAAAAAGGAGATGTGGAGTAATCACACTAGCAGAAGACGCTATGCTGTCTCTAACTGGTGTTTTTCATGTATGTGTCCAATGGTAACATCAGAACGATATTTCTACATGTGGTATTTTTCTTCTCAGGTTGTGCTCTCTACATACATTGTGGAGAGCGGCTGGGAAATGCCTGCCGTATTAAGGCAGTTGTTCTCTCATGCATTTCGCTGAGCATTTCAAGGGCGTGAATGTATTACGTTCCCATAGCAATCGTGTTGCACCGAGAGACCGACCGAAAGGGAACTGAAAGTTATGCACCATAACTCATGTTCCCTGAGGAAGGGAACGAGTTGCAACACATCTGGCCCTTTCAATGCTGAAAGCTCGGTGAAGTGCATTTATTAGAGAAAGATGGACAGGCGTCAGCCGCTTAAATGTCCAGAGGGCGGGGCCTCTGGCGCGACGCTGACGCCCCTGCCGTTAAGGCGTGAGTGTATTACTTCAGGTCACCGCGCGGAGGCACTGATTCCCATAGCAATCGTGTTGCACCTCGTTCCCTTCCTCGGGGAACATGAGTTATGGTGCATAACTTTCAGTTTTTAGCTCACAGTTTGTTAACTATGGATTTTTTTCTCCTTTTGTATTAAATTTAGATCGTAGCTGTTAATACAACTGATTCATTTATTTGCTAATTTTATCTCCTAGCTAATGGTGTGCTGGTTTTAGCTTTTAGCTGTTCTACTGATTTGCTTTTAATTTACCTCTTGTTCCGATCAATTAAACTTTAACAATTCTGTTTTAGCTTATTTAACACATTTCAGCACTCATCGTTTGCATTGAATATTAAAAGAAAATGCTAATTCGGCTACTTTTTTCTATAATCCAAAAAACAATCAGAGAGATGATAGAAATTAGATTGTTTAGAGTTATTTATAAAATTCATAAACACTATCTGTATTCAATTAAAAAAATCCATTTGTGCTTGTGTTTTGTCCATACACATGTTCTTTTTACTCTCCCCTAAGCTAAAGGAAGTCATCAGTATGCGTAATGAGTCCGTCCCCTGGCCTTCGTTAACACAGAGCTTTTTTACTGATCAACAGCTGTTGGACTGCACACTTCTTTAAATTCAGTCTGTTTCTCTTCATGTCTCCACAGTGCCATCCTCAGGGCTCTACCACAGTCTTTATTCAAAACACATCTCCCCCCAATGATTCTGGACATGGCGTGGCATCCGTGTGACGATGCTTTACAGTGGACCAAATATTAGCGGGCATTGTTCCTTCGTGCACGCTGGTATTAATTGAAGCAGCTCATATAAAAAGTGGCAGTTGCACAAACGCAGCTGTTCTCGTTCAGCTGGCTCAGCGTCAGACTTCTCACTCTACGTTTCTCTGCTGCTCAGTGTGTATCCACGGGGAGTTAAGTGCTGCTAAGTGTGCTTGTGGATGCCAACTGTGTTCTACTCCAGTACAACAACAATAAATAAATAAACAGAAAACTCTCACATTCGTGGGGCCACGGATAGCAGCA
>JBBPBX010027120.1:0-20042 GCA_038048925.1 Garcialebias charrua
TTTTTTTCTTTTTTAATCGTCCATATGCTTTGAAAAGCTCTAAAGGCAAAAAAGATTAGACATGTATAGACAAACAGTAAAAGAAAATATTTTAAAAAATAAATAAAATTCAACTGATGTAAAGCCAAAAGCCCACCTAAAATTACAGGTTTAAGAAATAAAAGAGATTTTGAAAAGTACTTACTTTAAGAGTAACAGCTGCTGCCTTGATTATGAAATCATTAACAGATACTTTGATTTGTTCTGGGAAGACAAGAAATAATCTATGAGCCTGATTAAAACTAATAAAAATAAACAATATATTGTCTTTTTTAATGATTAAACAGCAACTCTATAAAACCTTATCAGAGTGGAAGTTACAAGATGACAAAAGAAACAAATGGAACACAAATATTTAGTAAGAAATAAAAAAAAATGCATTTTGATACAATGCAGTCCATTATTGGAAGATTTCCTAAAAACAAAAATGATTTTAGTCTATATTTGCTTGTCAGTGATGATAACATATACCATTTGAGGGAGAAAGAAAAAGTTATTTAATACTGGAGAACACACTGAAACATCCAAACCAACCTTCCTCTACAAAACTCAGGCACAACAAGTTGCTTAATTTCTCCTGCCTCTGACATCAGTGAGGTAGTTTCAACTGGCAACCGCCTGCCACCTTTTACCAGCATCCAATAGTGCAGTACCAGACAGTTATGAATGGTGCGAGTGGGATGATTAATGAGCTAACCGTGAAATCGCACTGCTTCTGAACAATGAGGGCCCACAAAAACAACCGGGCAAGAGAATCCCTTACTACACACACAGCCTCGCTAATAGGTCTGGAATGGCCGTCCCATTTCCTCCATCACAGACACATAACCCAGAGAGATTTACAGTTTGTTTGACAGGGAGAGAAATTTAGACTGAATAAAGCAAATTATATGATAGCATGTTGAACTAAATGTTTAAAAATAGTAAAGCAACATACATCTGCCATATCTACATACAGGTCAAGAATAATTTTGAGTTTTTGAGTGAGAACTTTGGACGTTGGGAAACATGCTGTTCCCTTTTTTTCTGGTTGTGCTATTAACCTCTCTTCACTTTCAACACATACTTCCTGATCTCTGTTGCACAAGTCGCAGTTTGTGAAAGAACTGTTGTTAGAGATAATTGAAAAGCAGAGAAAGAGAAAAAACATGTTTAGTAAAATGCATGGCAGACACTGCTGAAACCAGCTAATACTTATTTACAATTCAAGATTTAAATAGACACATTATATATACTTTTTTAAATATAGTATAGTATTTGAAACGTTGTTGGGAATGACTCAAATTGAACTTTAATGATGATGCCCTCCAGATGGAGGGTGAAACGTTTCTATAAAAAAGAAACTGTCCAGATGACCCGACTGAGAATTACTGGATTTGGTACCTGGATTATTGAGCATGAACTTTCTTAAAGTTGCAGTATGTAGCTTTTTTTATAAACATATTTCTTCTCTCTGTCACTATTTTTTAACAGAGTGATGTTAAACAGGTAATCTTTGAGAAATACTATATTCCTCTGGCGTCTCCCGGTGGTTAAAATAGCATTTATAAAAACCAGAGCGGGCCGTTTTTGACCAGCCAATAAAAACAGAGTTATTTTCATGAACGAGCTTCCCCCGCCCTCCCCCCGCCTCTCCCAGCGGCTGCGCGCAGCAGCCGGGCAGTGGGCACGCTCCCGTCTCAAACAGTAGCTGTTTCAAGATGGCGGAGGTGGCGAGAGCTTCGAGTGCTCAAAGGATTGCCAAGCGATGCAGAGTTAGCAACTTCCCTGCTTGAAAAGTAAGTGTCTTTGCTTGAATCATGTGATAGCGCAAATGCCATGATATTATCTACAACAGGCTAAAACCGTTTTCCGGCCTACAGCTGACGTGATGCTAATGGCAGCAGCTAACTCATTCAACCTCAGTATTGTTTCGATACGTACATTTAGTTATCCTAACTTATTGTATTGTGGATCAGCAAGCAGATATGATGAAAGTAACTGTAAATGCGCTGTCTGTGTAAGAGAGGCTTGATCACAACAACTAGCAATTAGCATATTGTCTGCTGATCATTTGGTGTTCATAATCGAAAAGTCTGTTAGTTGTACTACACAATATATGTTGTTGATGCATACATCTCAACCTCTTTGGACGTTTACCTGTATAAAGGGCCTCAAAAATCATTAATTTTTGGAATAAAATCTGTAAAACTTGCGGTGGGGAGGACGAGTTTGTTGTCTGCTGCGGACATGAGCCTGCAGTGAAGCAGGATGAAAGGAGAGCGTAAAAAGTTCAAATTTTACTTCTAGCAGCAGAACAGGATGGAAGATGGCTGTTTGATGCTATTTTTTAAATCATCCTAAATGCTTTGATATGTTAGATAAATTTGTCATTGTGTGATAAATGTGTTGAAAAGAATATCTGATTATTGTTTGAACTACATTATATGTTTTTATGCAGAGATGATGACTTTGGGGAAGGTCTCAGAAGTGAATTTGGGGAGACTCCCATTCAGGTTTTGGAAACAAGGTAAGTAAGGGGAAACTGTATTTATGTCAAGATTATTTTATGGTTTGCACTGCAACTAATATAACTGTGATCATAATATTATTACACAATTTTAAAATGTAGATGGTAAGGTTGTATGTCTAATATTGTTTATGAAATGTATTTTCACCAGATATTACGGTAGGCAGAAACAAAATCCAAAGTTTAATACAGTAGTTGTTTTTATATAATCCATCCATCCATTTTCTTCCTCTTATCCGGGTTCGGGTCGCGGGGGTAGCAGCCTAAGTAGGGAGGCCCAGACTTCCCTCTCCCCAGCCACTTGGAGCAGCTCCTCCGGGGGAATCCCAAGGCGTTCCCAGGCCAGCCGAGAAACATAAGCCGTGTTTCCATCAAGGTTTCTAGGTGCGCATTTTGAAGTATCGCAGCAGAAAAGCTTAATGGAAACGGCAAAATACGAAGTTACTTTCTGAAATTCGCCAAAAAGTTTATACGCTCGCTTGAGGTGGTTTTTGGGAGCTGCGAAACCGAGCAGCTGCGCAAAACGACAGATGGAAACACATTTGCCGACTCGTGCTGCCGTAGCGCACATTCACGTCACGTGACTGATCAGCTGTTTCCGCTCCGAACAACATGTAACTCGCTAAAACTAGTTGGCATGACAGAATAAATACAACTCGCCCGACAGCAGCACGTACCTGAAATATTCTCCCCATTTTGACGAGATGTGTGACCGGGTTCTGTTTTCAACCGCTACTTCCTGTTTACTCTCTGGTCTACTGTAGACATGCGCAGTGCTGACGTCTGACGTAATGACGCTGACGTCTGACGTAATGACGCTGTGCGCGGCTTGGAAAAAGCGCTTCAAGCCAGTAGATGGAAACACTTATGCTCTGCATTAATTTGTATTTACATATTTGCGAGGTAGCTCAAAATTCGAAATGAAAATGGATGGAAACAGGGCTATAGTCCCTCCAGCGTGTCCTGGGTCTTCCTCTGGGTCTCCTCCCGGTGGGACATGCCCGGAACACCTCACCAGGGAGGCGTCCAGGAGGCATCCTAACCAGATGCCCGAGCCACCTCAACTGGCTCCTCTCGATGTGGAGAAGCAGCGGCTCTACTCCGAGTCCCTCCCGGATGACTGAGCTTCTCACCCTATCTCTAAGGGAGAGTCCAGACACCCTGCGGAGAAAACTCATTTCAGCCGCTTGTATCCGAGATCTTGTTCTTTCGGTCATAACCCAAAGCTCATGACCATAGATGAGGGTGGGAACGTAGATCGATCGGTAAATTGAGAGCTTTGCCTTTTGACTCAGCTCTCTCTTCACCACGACAGACCAGTACAGCGCCCGCTTCACTGCGGATGCTGCACCTATCCGCCTATCGATCTCACGCTCCAGTTTTTATATAATGTATTTCTTTATTGTTATGGCTTTTCTGTGCTGCAATTTTAGTGGACATAAAATTAGAATAATACAGATGCACAATATTGACAATAAATATCTTTGAAGCTTATTTTTTTTATTATTTTATTTTTCTAACCGCGTCACAGAAAATGTACAACTTTACAAATTTAAGAATTTTTAAAAAGATGACTTAATTAAAATTCTGTGTTCATGTATAACATACACTTGCACTGAACGTACGTATTTTAGTGCGTGTTAAAAATATGATTTTGTCTATACTTTCGAGTTAGTCTCATTAACTTTTATTGAGAGAATTTATTGTACTGGTTCCCAAGTACCATCCATCCATCCATCCATTTTCTTCCGCTTATCCGGGGTCGGGTCGCGGGGGTAGCAGCCTAAGTAGGGAGGCCCAGACTTCCCTCTCCCCAGCCACTTGGAGCAGCTCCTCTGGGGGAATCCCAAGGCGTTCCCAGGCCAGCCGAGAAACATAGTCCCTCCAGCGTGTCCTGGGTCTTCCTCTGGGTCTCCTCCCGGTGGGACATGCCCGGAACACCTCACCAGGGAGGCGTCCAGGAGGCATCCTAACCAGATGCCCGAGCCACCTCAACTGGCTCCTCTCGATGTGGAGAAGCAGCGGCTCTACTCCGAGTCCCTCCCGGATGACTGAGCTTCTCACCCTATCTCTAAGGGAGAGTCCAGCCACCCTGCGGAGAAAACTCATTTCAGCCGCTTGTATCCGAGATCTTGTTCTTTCGGTCATAACCCAAAGCTCATGACCATAGATGAGGGTGGGAACGTAGATCGATCGGTAAATTGAGAGCTTTGCCTTTTGACTCAGCTCTCTCTTCACCACGACAGACCGGTACAGCGCCCGCTTCACTGCGGACGCTGCACCTATCCGCCTATCGATCTCACGCTCCAGTTTTCCCTCATTCGTGAACAAGATCCCGAGATACTTAAACTCCTCCACTTGGGGCAGGACCTCCTCCCCGACCCGGAGAGGGCACGCTACCCTTTTCCGGCTCAAGACCATGGCCTCGGATTTGGAGGAGGTTCCCAAGTACATGTTTCTTTATTTCATGATCAAACTTGATTATTGTTGCTTTAATAAAATATGTAATGTGTTTCCTCAGTATCAATGTTAGTTTGTTTTTTACGTTTATATTTTTTTTGTTTCAGTATGTCTGCGCTAGACATTACGACGACAATGATGAAAGTGACTTGTTATTGCATGTTCTCTCCGTGCATGCGTGGGTTTTCTCCGGGTTCTCCGGTTTCCTCCCACAGTCCAAAAACATGCATGTTAGACTGATTGGTAACTCTAAATTGACCCTGGGTGTGAGTGAGACAGGTCTCTCTTGTAAATGAGTCCCCGTGGCTCAACGAGGCTAGCCTGTATAAATAAAGGTTGAATGAATGAATGTTCTTCTTCCTCAGGTTGTCAGCGCTGTCCTGTTGATGATGATGGTGGTGGTGGTCCCACAGACAGCAGCAAAGCCACACAGGAAGTCCTTTGAAGGTTTAGCAGAAGAAACGGTCCCTCTGCGTTTGGACCCAAACAATTTAGTTCCCAGCCTAAAAGTCAGTTCTTTGGCCAGCGACTCCATCTCACCGTGGACCTACAAGTGAGGCTTCAGCTCCTCAGTGTGTTGTCCTTCATGAAGCTCAGAGTCCTGTTAACAGTTTTTTGTCTCCTCTCTGTCCTCAGCATCTCCAGGGATGACAACATGTTCCCTCATGCGCTGTCGCAGGCTCACTGTTTGCTCAAAACCTGCCTGGACCACCAAGGACTGGAGGACGGGGGCCTGGAGTCCCGTCCCATTCTGCATCAGGTGCTGGTTCTGAGGCGAGTCAAGACGCCAGGGCCAGGCACAGCTACCACTACCGCCTGGAGTCCAAACTCATCTCAGTGGGTTGCACCTGCGTGAGACCGAAGGTGATCAACCAGCACTGAGGACTGACCCATGGAGACCAGATGAAGACCATCTCCACGCGGGGTGTCCTCCAAAGATCTGTGGCAGGGTGTGGCCTTGGGGCAATTTCAATCCCAAAAATCCTCAATTAAAAGAAAAGAACTTTTAAACGAGTTGATGAAGTTTATCAATGAACCTTAATTTTTTTATTTATATATACTGTATATATATATATTCATTCATTCATTCAACCTTTATTTAGTCAGGTAAATCTCATTGAGCCTCGAGGGCTCATTTACAAAAGTGACCTGCTACTAACTAAAGAATGATGAACAGCAATGGTAGAATTTCTGTTCATCATTCTACATCATATATATATATATATTATATATATAGTATATATATATATATATATATATATATATATATATATATAGATATATATATATATATATATATATATATATATATATATTAGGGGTGTAACGGTACGCTAAAATCACATTTCGGTTCGGTTCAATTACAAGGAGGGCTCGGTTCGGTTTATTTTCGGTTTATTTTCGGTACAAAAAAAAAAAGACAAAATAAAGACTTACAAAATGTTTATTTTGAAAATATGCCAAAAATATGTTTGTATTGTATTGTAGTAATAAATAAAAGTGACCCATTTGGATGATATTTTAAATAAACAGCACTCTACAATAAATAAATTATATTAAAAATAATAAAAATCTTAATGAATACAATAACAGTCAGAACCAGAACAATAAGCAGCAACAGACTGTTTACAATCTTAACTAATAAAGTTTTTGTCCAGTAGCACCAGTGTGGCTGTATTTGTCCTCATTACTCACAACCTCTTCTTGGTGGGACTGGTCCTGGAACAGTTCCAGAGTTCAATTCAGTCATCACACACTTCTTAGCTGCAGCAGGTGATCTCTGGTGGATTTCCCTGAAGTGGAAGGAGAGCAGCTACCTCTGTAACTGGAAATACTGGAAATAAAACACAGAGGTAAAAAAATAAGTTAATAAGATTATAATTTTAAATAATAATAAATTATAAATAATAATTATAATAAAAGAACAATACCTCTTGAACGGTTGAATATCTCACTCATCATCAGGGCAGGGTTTAAATCAGCTCCAGGACTTGTTGACCATCAGTTTTAGTTTTTTCATAAAGAGCTGAACTTTTTGACTTAAGTGTTGACGTGATGGATGTCTCATAGCAAGGATCAACTGTGCATTAAAAACTTTCAGACTTAGATTCAGAGCTTTAAAAACTCATACAGTTTGTGTTATTGATCTGGACCCATCTAAATTACCTGATGAAGTTGTTTAAATGCAGCTGTGTTGTTAGCGCACTTTGTAGAAGTTGTTTAAATGCAGCTGTGTGGTTAGCGTACTTTGTAACAGCTCGTTCACGTTCTGATGACGTAGTTTCCAGCGCGTTCACGTTAGACGTGTTGCTGCTGCAGATCCAGTCTTCATGAAAAAACGTCCACACACACAGCTTTGTGCGCTCGTCTTTTAACAAGAAAACCATAACGTTAACAAACAGGAAACCGCAGCGAGAAGCTAACGGCTAATGCTGCGCGTGCTGCGAGATAATAGCTCCGTGCTGAAACGCGCCCAGGAAATTTTGTTCCGCGGCGCACATATTAACATTCAATGAGTGAAAAAATAACCGTTTCGGTACAGCACGTTCGGTTCGGTCCACCTCCGTACCTTTTCGGTTCGGTACACCAACTACAACCGTTACATGCCTAATATATATATATATATATATATATATATATATATATATATGTATATATATATATATATATATATCTGGCACGAGCGTCGTGGACGAACTGAAGAGTCACCACCAGAAGCCACGAGCCGAGCTGGCTGACCGATTTTGGAGATTTGATTGGAGGGGGTCGAGCACAGAGCACAGACCTGAGAGCTAGCATCTCGAGCCACAGGCTAAACTGGCTAGCTGACCTCGAAGCTGCCACGACCAGAGAGGACTGAACGTCGTGCACGGACTGAAGAGCCGTCGACATGTACCACGAAACAAACTAGTGCGCCGACCTCGGAGCTGTTGCGACCGAAGGAGGCTGAGCGTTGTGCAAGGACCGGGGTGCCGCCGTCTGGAGCTACGAGCTGGGCTATCATCGGAGCTACATCTGGAGCTACGTGCTATGCTAGTTGGGCTAACATCCGAGCTGCTGTGACCGGAGGAGGCCGGGCACCGTGCGCGAACCGGAGGACCGCCATCTGGAGCTACGAGCTGGGCCGAGCACCGTGTGCGAACCGAAGGACCGCCGTCTGAAGCTACGAGCTGGGCTAGCATCGGAGCTGCATCTAGAGCTACGTGTTATGCTAACTGGGCTAACATCGGAGCTGCTGCGACCGGAGGAGGCCGAGCACAGTGCGCGAACCGGAGGACCGCCGTCTAAGCATTGGCGTAGGCAAGGGGGGTTCGGGGGGTTCGAACGAACCGCCCACTTTTAAAGGAGAAGTTGACAATGCTAAACTAATGTGCCTGGATAGGTCAATGGATAAAGCGTCTGCCTTCAGTCCCAAAGCTCGTGGGATCAAGTCCCGCATGGTACAATGTTTTTTTTTTTTAATTCATTCCAAATTAAAAAAGCACAAGAAAACTATTTACAAAACAGCAAGGAATAAAACAATGCATTAAATGAAAGGAATCAGACGAAGAAAATAATCTTATCTGCCCCTTCTCAAACTATTTTTTTTTCAAACACTCGATTCAAACAACTAATTTTACATTTGTCTTTTATTGGATAAAAAAAGTAGTTAATATGCCTGTGAAGAAAGAAGAATGTGTTAACCACAGGCTGTGGTTAACACATTCTTCTTTTTTTATCCAATAAAAGAGTGTTTGAAAAAAAATAGTTTGAGAAGGGGCAGATAAGATTATTTTCTTCGTCTGATTCCTTTCATTTAATGCATTGTTTTATTTCTTGCCGTTTTGTAAATAGTTTTCTTGTGCTTTTTTAATCTGGAATGAATATTTAAAAAAAATCGTTGTACCATGCGGTACTTGAACTCATGAGCTTTGGGACTGAAGGCAAACGCTTTATCCATTGAGCTATCCAGGCACATTAGGTTAGCATTGTCAACTTCTCCTTTAAAACGAACCGCCCCCCAAAAAATTCTGGCTACGCCCATGGTCTAAGCCAGGCTAGTGAGCCAACCTTTTCGGATAACAGATCTGATTGCTGCAGGCTGCTGAGACCGTGAGTTCTGATCTGATAAAGTCTGATCTGGGTGCTGGGCCACAGCCACCATCGTTAGGCCCGTGAGCCCAGTAGAAGGGCCACGTGGTTCAGCAAACAAACCATCAACCAGAGACCTGCTACCACTAGACTACAAACTCTGTAAGTATGACGAGAAATAGAGGACAAAAGGCACAAGAGTCGGAGGGAAACAACTCAGCAGAAATACAAGACTTTAAAAAAATCACTAAACTTCATGGGTGAAGAAATAGCAAAATTATCAGCCAAAATGGATCACCAGGCTGGTCTGGTTGATGAAATAAGACAGCTGAGAGAACTGATAATCAGCAAAGACAATAAAATAGCTGAACTGGAAAGAAAAATAGATGACTTAGAACAATACACAAAGCAAGACAACTTGGTGATCACAGGACTTGATGTTAGTAAGTGTCGGACATGGGTAAAAACTCTTACTAACACTAACCCAACTGAGGATGCACCACAGGAAGAACTACAGACTCTGGAGGAGCATGTAGTTCCTTTTTATTTATTATAATATTTATTTTTTATTTTTTACATTTTTGGGCTCTAGTGGCCTTTATTGTAGAGGGAGAGGACAGATCGGGTAGAGAGAAGGGAGAGACACTGCAGAAACAGCTCGTCGGGTCTGGGACGCGAACCCGCGACGCCTGCAGAGAGGCTCAGCCTCAATATGTGCCGCGCGCTTATCCCCCACACCAAAGCGGCGGCACACTTTGTTGATATTCTAAGAAGTATTTGTTGTCAATGTCATGTTGTATTATTAATTTATTAAATGGAATAAAGTCTACACCTTCAAATATGTGTTCTAGACGTTCAATTCCCTTAATTCTCCAACCTGGGAAATTTAACAAACTATTTTCTTGCTGTATGTCAGGATTGTTCCAGATGGGTGTTTGTCTGCATGGGAGTAGTGAAGACTTTGTCATTTTCAGATACTCCCACCATGCTGTCAGAGATGAGCTAGTACTGATACTTTTAAAGCAAACATGTTTTTTATATTTGTGCTAATAAATGGCAGATCTGAAATCCTAATATTATTACATAAAGTTTGTTCCATGTTTATCCAAGTTACATCTAGTGCATTCTGATTTAACCACTTTGAGATATATTGTACATGGGCGTAGCCAGGATTTTATGAGGGGCGGTTCGTTTGAAGAAAAAGTGGACCTGGAAAGAGCAACACGCCTCGGTGGTTCACCGGAAGCGCGTCGGTTGCCACTCCAAACTTTCTCTCGACTCGGGTTCGATCCTCACTTGGTTGAACTCGAATCGTCAAAGTGGGCAATATTTCAACTTATTATACGTTTGTCTTTTATTGGATAAAAAATAAAAAAGGAGTTTGTGTTAACCACAGGCATATTAAGTCTATGGTGTTAACTGGTTCGACATTAGCGGCGTCTCCATACCTTCTCTTTCCACTTCTCTTAACACAGAACTTGTGTTGTGCGGGAGTTGTAGGCGGGACTTCATAGGCAAAGTGGGCGGTTAGTTCGAACTAGGGATGGGGCAGATCCGATCCAGTATCGGTATCGGTATCCGATACCAGCATTATTTAAGTATCGGGTATCGGATCAAACCTGCCGATACTTTTCCGATCCAGCTTCAAAGAGCACTTGTGTTCAATCACAATCTGTGACTGCCCTTTTTAACATTGTGTGAGATAAACCCAATGAAGACACTCTTAAGCCTTACAATAAGGGGGTTCCCTATTGTAAGGCTTAAGAGTGTCTTCATTGGGTTTATCTCACACAATGTTAAAATGAATAGTTTGGGTGCAAAAGTTTCATTATACAGAGTCAAATACCTGAACAGTATCGGATCGGGAAAGTATCGGTATCGGTCGATACTGAGTTAATAAGTATCGGTATCGGATCGGAAGTGAGAAATGTGGATCGGTGCATCCCTAGTTCGAACCCCCCCAGCTACGCGCATGTTGTAACCTATTGGCTAAATAGTAGTGGTAGAAGTTGGGAAGTTCTAATCCTCCGGTATCTTTAGATTTCTGTAATGCTTTTAAGCTAATACATGGGGTTTTGTTTTTCCAAAGGAATTTAGATATGAAAGAGTCCAAGGCACAATTTCTACCTCCCTGTTCTCTCCTCCACTCCTCGTTTCATTGGTCCACTATTCAGTAATTTCATCTGTCAGATTTTTTAAAAACCTTCAGGTAGNCCGGCTACGCGCATGTTGTAACCTATTGGCTAAATAGTAGTGGTAGAAGTTGGGAAGTTCTAATCCTCCGGTATCTTTAGATTTCTGTAATGCTTTTAAGCTAATACATGGGGTTTTGTTTTTCCAAAGGAATTTAGATATGAAAGAGTCCAGGGCACAATTTCTACCTCCCTGTTCTCTCCTCCACTCCTCGTTTCATTGGTCCACTATTCAGTAATTTCATCGGTCAGATTTTTTAAAAACCTTCAGGTAGTCTCATTAAGTCATGAGGACCTACCCCCCAGGAGAGATGTGTAGTGGCCAGCTATGTGAGCGCCAGGGTGTGACGAGGCAAAATATTTTGGTGGCAGGAAGCTTGTTAGCCCAGCAAAAAACAAAAATTCATAAATTAGCCGCAGCATTGTATAAGCCGTAGGGTTCAAAGTACGTGGAAAAAGTAGCGGCTTATAATCTGGAAAGCACGGTATGTGGGTTTTAGTCGCTTCATGCATTCTCTGTGTTATTCATCTCAACATCTAGTTCCGGTTTGACGTTAAAAGGATCATGTGCAGACGTGTTTTTTATTGATCTGAAACAACTGTGTGGTTTAATGGGGAAAGAGACCTTTTGTCAGACTGAAGAGTTCCTTCTTTCTTTGAACAATTCTTTTAATGGTTTGAAATGTTTCCACAAAAGTAAAACAATCCAACTGTAATGTAAAATATGCATACTGTCTGCACTTTTGTAGTTTAGTTTATTACAACATAAGAAGGTTGTCACTGCATAAAACCAGGTGAATAAATATTAATTGTTTTCTGTGCATTTTTAAATTGAGCGGAACTGTAAAAACTTTAATCGATACTAATTGCTTCTCAGGCACATTGATTCATGCTGCCGTTAATATTTAACCGTCTCCAGGACACTTTTCTTTACACCCCTTATCTACTTTATGTCTGTTCTCCAAAAGTGAACAATGTGTTCCAGGTTTATGTCTCTTCTATATCACTGTCTGTTCATTTTTCAATGATCTGTTAAAAAAATAAAATCCCCTGCATGTAGACTGGGCTTATTCCCAGTGTCAGCTGCAGTAAAGTTATGGACCATCAAGTTATTGCTCATCTCCTTTTTTAAGAAATGCTTCAACCTCAAGTGTTTAAAGCACCAGGTTTAAAGCAGCTGAACCCAGTATGGAGGCAGAAGTGACAAAATGTAGCAGAGTGCACAAACTAAGGTGTGATGGTGAAATGATGGATGGCAGACGGTGAAGTGGCTCGAGAGATCACTTCTCAGCTGAATTGCTTGTGAGTGATGTTGATGCCGAATGGCATTTTATGCCATGCTACAGATTAAAAGGAGTGAGGCACCTGCAGTGCTTGCATGTATGCGTTGCTAAATATTCTTTTTATTTTATTACATCTTCTCTACACTACAGATTAGTAGGTCTGCTCGTTACTCATATTATTTTTTTTATATATATATCACTCCACAGTTTGTGCTCTTGTAGGTCAGTGTGACAACGCTCAGTGACTCAAGAGTGGCAGTTGCACCTATAAAGAAATGCCCATGTAACTATAGCATGTTACCACTAACTGTAATATTTTTTTTTACTTATTGTTGTTTTGAATGCTAGACTACTGTATATGCTTAAAAGCAGTGACAAGCAGTGGCGGCTTGTCCATAGGGACAAAAAAATTGCCATTCGCCCCACAAAGTAGATCCTCCTAAAAAATAATGTAAACTACTTACTTACTGAGCTTGCTGTGTATTGTTTTGTTCTATGTATTTTCTAATTTGATAATTAGAAGTTGAATTTAAAATGCTTTTTTATAGATTCATTCTCAGTATTTTATTTATTTACCATTATGGGGAAGTACTGTCTATCACGGTCGGTGTGGATAGGACCTAAATGCAGACAGACTTGGTAAAAGAAACAAAACTTATCCAGTCAAATAATGAAACAAAAAGCTGACGCACGCCAGTGTTACAAAGGAAAGAATATGGAAGTATGTGGAAACACAGGGAAGCACAAGAGGGAGGACCAATGCATCTGACAGGGAGCCAAGACGAGTCGCTGTTGGAGTGGTGATCAGAAATGATTTAAGTAGAACTAAGGAAGAGTGGAAAGTGATGCACCTGGGATGATGGCTAATTAGAAAATGTGTGTGCATTATAACTGACTGAAGAACTGGTGAAGCTGACTGAGGGTGAGAGTGAGGAGTGATACAGGAACCCGGAGCTGAACCAAGACACAAAGGACAGACAAAAATACAACCCACAAGAAGAAATAAACAAAGATAACCAAAAATAAACCCAGACTACGACATCGTCCAACAGTCCTACAGAACGTGTGGTCAGAGATTTGAGCAGGCAGGTCCAATAAACTTTCATTTGTGGCGTCTGATTTTCTGCCCTGTGGACACATTTAACTGGTTTTAGCACATTGATATGACCTCTATTTAGAGCTAACGTGAGCTCAAACTCAAAAATGGCTGCAGTAAAACCTGCAGAGACCAACAGTGGACATGTTCTGTTTTTCAGTCCATTTGGAGTAGACAGATGGGACCAGAAAACAAAACAGAAGAAAGAGGAAAGTCAAAGAACAATAAATGTTACCAACATGGTAGGACACAGTGGTAAGCACAGCTAACCAAAAAGTTATCTTCGCTAACCCCTAATTGTCCAAAAAAAAAACTTTACTAATGCTAAACCATGCAGCCACTAGGGAGCACAAGCCAGTGAATCTTTTGTGCCTGTTCCAATCCCGGACAAATGGTGAGAGTTGTGTCAGGAAGGATATCCGACGTAAAACACTTTTGCTTAAACTAATACATGTATGTAAGTTCATCTAATTGACATTGTACTAGATCAGTCAAGACCTGGATTAACAATGATCACCACCAGTGCTGTTGGCAACCAGGGTACCGGTGGAAATTGTGCTACAGTTAGTCGAAGACCACGAGGAAGGAAATGTGTCAGGAGACAGAGGAAAAAGAGAATGTGGGGACAATGACGGGCAAAGGTAGAGAGCTGGCTGACATGATGCAGAGAAGGAAGGTAAATGTTTTGTGTGTCCAAAAGAACAAGTTGAAGGGCAGCAAGGCTCATAGCATTGGAGCAGGGTTTAAACTGTTATAACATGGTGTGGATGGAAAGAGAAATGGAGTACAGTAGTCCCTTGTTTATCGAGGGGTATCCATAACCTGAAGACTCCGTAACCTGAAGACCCGTGATAAGTGAAAAACCACAAAGTAGGAATAGTAGTAGTACAAGTACAAGTAGTAAGTAGTTTATTATATATATACTGTATATACTGTATATATTCAAGAGATTCAAGATTCAAGAGATTCAAGAGCATTTATTAACATTGCACCAATTTTCATCGATACAGCGTGATTATGTATTCACAGTCATCCAGGAGAGGGTTTTGAGTGTGAAAAGCTGCTGCCTTATCAAAACACATGACATGTTCTTCAGCGCGGCCTCTCTCATCCGTCTCAGGATGAAGGTCAAAGGTGGGAAAACAGGGAAAGAAACCATGGGGGTTACAGCGTTGATATAAAAAAAAATGAATCACATTTTGTCTGCAAGACACCGCATGACCCAGTAAAAACCATATCATAAGCACATTTATGACAGTTACATGTTGCAGGTTGAAACTGAGGCAGGGAGGATCTGTCCATGAAACATTCCGGATGCCTCCGATAACGCTCATAGAAAAGTTCTCCGGGGGGGGGGAGCAGACAAGACAAGAACAGCTTTTTTCCACAGTAGCCACGTCTCAGGAGAGATTAGATATCCAGCCTTTTCCAAGGCTGTTTCCAAGGGAGCCAGATAAGAATTACAAATATTTTTACATCAGGCACACTTTGTAATTTCAGCAGCCTTCAGTCTGTAAGGGCCATTCTGTTCATATGATCCAATTCGGGACTTTTTTTTCCCACTGATCCAACTCTGACCTCAGATGTTGACCACAGCGACCCGAGTCCTAAGTCCAAGGGTGACCAGCTCACCCTCTGGATAAGCTCTCAAACAGCTGAATTCTGATGTTGACCACAGCGAACAGAGTCCTAAAACCAAGGTTGATCTGTTCACCCCCCGAATAAGCTCGCACACAGCTGATTTCTCGAGGTCACAGCGCAGACCAGACGTCGGGTGCTCCAGGCATTAAGTCCTGCTGAAGTCTCCCTCTTTTGCGATAGACCAGTGCTCCACAAATGCCAAAAAGGAAAGCGCTGCCATCATAACCAATATAATCCAAGATTCCAAGATTCTTCACCTCCACAGAGCACACCCAGACATCCACGGAATCCATGGCGGAATCCATGGCGTATCCTCCGTCACTCTGTGAGGTTGAAAAGGCTCCCCTTGTGCCTTCTTCTGTGGAAATCTTCTTGTAGAATCGAATGCCCAAACCTCCAATCCATCTTAATTTGCGTTCGAGGCGCTTTGCTGTGGAGCTGCCAGCAGCAGGGGGGGAAGGACAGGAGAGGGAAGAGTTGCGACTGCCTCCGTTGAGAGCAAGGTTGAATGTATATGTATATATATATATATTCAGATAAGCATATATGTAACTATATATATAACTACTGTATACAGTATATATATAACTAGAAAACACTACAGTCACCCATCAAAATACATTACGTTATCAGTTGAAATTATTGAAGTCTTATGATTTAGTTAATTATAATATTTTGCAGGTTATGTATAATGCTCATAAAAATGTATTACCTTTGAACATCCAATCACATTTTGTTAAGAGGGAACGTAGTTACAATCTGAAGAGATTAATGTTTTTAAAACCTAAAATTCAAATAAATTTAAAGGACAGATGTACTTCAGTCCAAGGAATACGATTATGGAATACTCTGAATAGTGATTGTAAAAACGCTGGCTCTATTAATTTGTTTAAAATAATGATAAAAAATTGTTAAAGAAATATGAAATTCTATGATTTGTATTTATAAGAGCTGCTGTTTAGGAGCTGAAGATTTTGTTTTGTTATTATTTGAAACTATTATTATTATAGTCAATATATTTTTTTAATGGGGCAGATATAAGATTTTTTCTCCTTTCTGCTACCTTTCATTTTATTTGATATGTATTTTTTGTATGTGAATTTGTTTGTTTTGAAATGAAATTACTATTGTCAAAAGATTATATGTACAATAAAAATAAAATGCAAATACAATGAAATGAAAAGCAGCTGAGAGAAGAGAAAAATCTGCCCCTTTAATAAGTAATTTATGTTACACTTTATATTATATGAATTATAATGAATGAATTCACACACCCTCCCCCAGGACCACAAAGAATATAAAAAATTAACATAGCCTCTCATTTTTTATTAGTTTTTAGGCTATTTGGAGCCAACAAAGATTTTCAACAACACACATACACATTATATACACTACCGGTATATACATTTTTTCCTAGTAAGGCACTAAAAGCCTTTAAAAAGAATGGTTTTGCACGTTTTTTTTCTTGTGTTGCCACTCTGAAATTGTGTCGTTTTCAGTTTGGCAATGTGGTGCAGTCTTAATTTATGGAACACAGAAACGACAAGGGACATCAACACATAGTGATGATTGTCTATTCCAGTGTTTTTCAACCTTTTTTGAGCCAAGGCACGGTGTTTTCATTGAAAAAAATCACGAGGCACACCACCAACCAAAATTGTATACAAAGATACTCTGTATCCGCCTATATTAAATATATAGTCTTTCTTATAAAAGTGTCTTGAATAGGAATGAAATAAACACAAAAATGTATTTTTATCTTATTTTATATTTCTTATTTCAAATTGCACTTAACATGTCTTAAAAAATACACCCAAACAGTGCCACAACAATGTGGTCTTAAATTTAAAGAGGTTGTAGAAAACTTCAAAGTGTTTTACAAACTAATTCTGTCCACAAGCATTCTGTTTGCCATTCTCTACATTTTACTCACTTGTTGGATAGCTTCTCACCGCATACCAAGCACAACGGAGTCGTGTCGTTGCGTCCCCAGTAAAAGTAAATCCAAATGAAATGTAACTCTCACAAGCTCACGGTTTCTGCCTTCTTCTGATATCCACTCATGATGCCCCTTTTCCACCGGTCGGCTCGGGTCGGATGTTACGTCATATGTGCGTCGCAGAGACCCCCTTTTGCCATTCTCTACATTTTACTCACTTGTTGGATAGCTTCTCACCGCATACCAAGCACAACGGAGTCGTGTCGTTGCGTCCCCAGTAAAAGTAAATCCAAATGAAATGTAACTCTCACAAGCTCACGGTTTCTGCCTTCTTCTGATATCCACTTATACTAGGGCCTTCATCTGGGTCCGAATTTTGTCCAGGGACCAGATCTGTTAGTATTTTTTCTTTTCAAAAACTTTTCCATCACTGGAAACGAGTCTTGCTAGCAGCTAGCTAGAATGCAATGCTGTCACTGCTACATGTCACGTTCATGCATCACTACTTCTCTTGTTTTAATGTGCAATGCTATGTTCCATACTGCCATCTATCGAGCGATAAGGAAATTACACCAGTTAAGTGAAATTTGATATTTTCCACGGCACACCTGATGATCGCTCGCGGCACACTAGTGTGCCACGGCACAGTGGTTGAAAAACACTGGTCTATTCCACACTGTGTTTCCTGAATGTGCTCACCCAGACAGAACACATCCTCAGCTCCAACATCAGCCCGTACAAACTGATCAATATAGGACAAACTGACAGCTTGCCTGGACACAGACTGGCGGATGAAACGTTCAGCTGACCTGACTACCCTCAAAGTCCCTGCAGATGGTATCATTAGACCCCCTTTGTTTCTTAGTTTAAGTAAGTGGTAGCTCTGGTCAAAAGATGTAGGTACAGCATCAGATACCAAGCTACCACGGCATACGTCACACACAAGCTTCTTTAAGATTTTCCGGACCACAAACCCCGAGATGTAGACAATTGCATTGTCAACAAGACCACCGAAGCGTGTCGACAGATGAGTGTGGTCACGCACAATTGCACAAGTATTTGCAAATGGCGATGGCAGCTCTTCGGTTACTTCTGCTGTGGGAGAAGATGACAGTTCGAGAGCAGACAGAAACACAGTTGCATCCTGTACTGCCACATTTCCTGATCCACTTGGAGACACCCCACACCGCACCATCAGATGACGAAAAATGGCTTCAAACTGCCCAGCTGAAGGGTTATTGTTCCAGCCCCCTGAGAAAACATGAATAAACAGACTCAACACAGTCAGATTTCACCGAGTTAGAATTAATTTTATCCTAAAGAAGAAAAACTAATGATGTAATTACAACACTGTAAACAATGTGACATACATGCATGCATACAAACAAACCAAAGTGAAAAAAAGAAAGAAATGACCACCTGATGCCCTGATGGAATTGAAGAGTAGTTCCAAGTGATCTTGGCTAAAGCGATAGGTGCAGATGTACTGCTGTTGCTGAAGCTGTTCAGGAATCATCAACATCAGCGTGTCAATGTTGATGATGAATCCCACCACAGATAGGTACAGTACCTTCACAAGAAATTGTTTTGTCTGTGTTATCATGACAAAAATAACTTCAAGAAACCACTAAATGATTTTCACACTTAAAAATGTGAAAGCAACAAGTAACAATGGTGAAACAAAATAAAAAAACTGAAAATTGTTGTACATACCTTAATAATGCCTGAAAAATGGAGAGAGCTTCTTGAGCCTTCTTTGATGTCTCTGTTGTTCTGGTAGAAACAGGCTAAAGTAAAAGATAATTTTTAGTCACATTACAAAACAAATAAACTCCTTCACATTCAGAAAAAGTGCAATAGCACAGCATTCATTTATCTTCCAAACTATTTTAACATAAATACCTTTTGGAGGTGAGCAGGGAAACTAAAGACAGAAGGAACAGCTCCATCTTTGAGCCGCACTGTCTGACCCGTTCTGTCAAAGTGTTCAGGTTTGAAATGCTTGCTGCAGAGTGCTGAAGATGAACTGGCTGAAAAGCCTTCCCTCCTCAGCGCAACTTCCCAGTTTCTCTTCCTAACACTATCTTTAGGAAACCTATAAAGAAGAACAAAAGCTAAACACACAGCAACAACAAACTAACAAAATGCTTGACTGAGCCAATTCATTTATTTGTTATTTTATCTTCTGAATAAGGGATACAGTTGGTAATAGTACCATAAAATCTTTCTTACAATTTTAAACCTTTAACAGTTCCATTTTGACTGAATATATTAACTCAGTTGTTAAATTACAATTTTATTATTATTATTAATAATAATCCTCGAAGGAAAATTACATTTTCTAGTACAGCCATCCATTATGAGAATTCCTACAAAAATAAGTTTTGCGTTTGTGTTAAAACGAGGACTGTTTTGAAGTTAACTGTTATAATTTTTTCAAGAATTAAACATAAATAAGTTAGCTCACATGTTATCTGTACGAGCAGTACAACAGAGAGAAACTGGCTGCTGTTTGATCAAGCTGATCAAAACAGATCTTGATACATCTAAAAAAGCTAAGTCTGGTCCTCTGGACATTCAAAAAAACAAAACAAAACAAAGCAAAAAAAAAAACTGTAGAAACGTTTCGTCTTTCGTCCGAAAGACTTCCTCAGTCTGAGGTGCTGGGTTCAGCTCAGTCTTATGCTGCATCCTCACCTAAAGCATATCGCGCTTCCAAAAATCTCAAAACGCACTGTACTGGCTGCTTGTCAACAGATGACTGTCCTCATCTAACGCGTCTGCAGTAGGAGGAGGAGCGTGTTGGTCCTCT
>JBBPBX010027120.1:20852-31440 GCA_038048925.1 Garcialebias charrua
CTACAATTCCTGGTATCAGTCCCCGTCCTGGGTCCATCGAAAAGGGCGGACCATGAAGAATCCTGTTCATGAGACCAAATTGTGGAAGTTTATCAAAGCTTTCTTTAATAAACTGATAGACTAAGAAACTTTAAATACAAGAGCAAAGTTTATTTTCTTTTGCAAAAAGAGAACACAATTTGAGATGCAACTCCAACAAGTTCTAGCTGTGTTCTGAGGATTTCAACAGTGGAGGATACATTTATACACACCTTCGCATGCAACAGACTTTGTTTTGCACATCTTTGACAACAACAAAACAATTACTTTTGAAGATAACAATACAAACTTATGTCATATGCTTTTAAGGGTGTACTAGGGTCATGACCCGATGGTATCTGTCCAGATTCCAAAACTTTCCCAACCCATAGTGAAAACAACAAAAAACAGCTTCCAGTGAAATTGTGTTTATCCAAAAAATAGCTGATGCAATGCAGTAACAAATAAAATGAAAACAGTAATTAATTCATGTACCTAAGCTTACAAGATATTCAAGTTTAAAATTATATAACACCAAACCTACATTTCTCAATAACAATTACTTTAAACATTTTCAGATTTCACACAAGTCTTGAGAGTACATAAGGGAAGACCAGTTTGAAAATATTAAAAAAGGTTAGACTTTGACTTTTTGTGTATATGGATGTTTGCCTGCTATGTGTAGAGACAATTGAAAACAGTAATTAATTCATGTACCTAAGCTTACAAGATATTCAAGTTTAAAATTATATAACACCAAACCTACATTTCTCAATAACAATTACTTTAAACATTTTCAGATTTCACACAAGTCTTGAGAGTACATAAGGGAAGACCAGTTTGAAAATATTAAAAAAGGTTAGACTTTGACTTTTTGTGTATATGGATGTTTGCCTGCTATGTGTAGAGACTTGATTTGAATTAAGTTATTAAACGTTTTAAAAGAGAAGCTTTATGTGACTCTGAATGTGTTTACTCTGTGTATGGAAAAAAACTGCATTGTCACTTTAATGGATTTAGAAGTTTAGGAATGCTTGTTGCCCACTGTGCTGATTTGAAACTTGTTTTTCGAGCCTGCTAAGATTGGTATTTCAGCTTGAAGTGAAATACAAACGTTTACTTGTCTCAGGGAGACTAAATTGTGTTACTTTGTGGAAACCACTCCTGCAAAGGCTTCAGAGTCAAAAAAATGTACATAAACTTAACTACAAGGTTATGAAATAAATGAGTGAAATAAAGATCATAATGAAAATATAGCATTCCACAGTATATATTCAAAAAACTACCACAGTCAATGTGTTTTCCATAAGGGCAGCCTGTCGTCAAGATAGAGATTTCAGATGGTTTTGTGATTGAATTTAACTCTGAGTCAATCTAATGCTCATATTAATAATCAAGTATTGGATGGCTTTGCGCTAAATTTCTGTTTTACTTTGCTGGGCTGCTAGCTTGAGCTAACACAGCTAAAAAATAAAAGGCAGCTTGTGCAGCATCACCAGAAAAATTTTAACATGAGGAAGGTTTGCTTGTTGCAGTCATTGCAGGTAAATGCAGCCAGGAAGACACACGTATGAGAACTGCCATTTATTAAAACTTAGATCCAATATATGTAAGGATCAAGACAGTGATTTTTAATTTGCTTATTGTCCAGATTTCAGTTTTTCCAGATTTAACAGTAAAACTTTTAATGCTTTCTAAATTTAGGGGGAAAAATGAAGCATTAGGCCTACTGTTGTTCCTTCAATACATATTGATGTTTACCTGTTTTTGGTTATTTATTCTGACTAAGGTCTTTAAGTTGTGATGCAAAATGAAAATAAACTGAGGCAAAAACAGCTTCAGTGTAGCAAATTGGATTTCAGCGTGTCAAATCCTTGATTTGATAGCTCTCAAACACGTATAACACTCTGGGATTAGAAATCAAATTTAATTCAGTTTCAATTCTATTGTGTTTATTTATGTAGGGTCTAGTCACAACCGACGTCATCTCGGGATCCAAACAAAATACTTTACATAAAATAAAAAAGCCAATTAGTTAAAGTTCTACATCTAAGGAAGTCAGCAGATTATGTTGAATCTTTACTTTGTTGCAGTCTCCCATCTTGAGCAATAACAAATGCAACAGTGGAAAGGAAAAACTCCCATTTTAACAGGAAGAAACCTCCCATCAGAGCCAGGTTCAGGGCAAGCGGCCATATGCTTCGACTGGCTGGGTTTGAGAGGACAGGAAGGAGAGACAAACAAACACAGAATAGCCGTGTTTCCATCAAGGTTTCTAGATGCACATTTTGAAGTATCGCATCAGAAAAGCTGAATGGAAACGGCAAGATGCGAATTTACTTCCTCAAATTCTCAAAAAAGTTGATACGCTCGCTTGAGGTGGTTTTTGGGTTCTTCGAAACAGAGCTGATGCGCAAAACGACAGATGGAAACAGATTTGCCGACTCAGTTCTGCCGTAGCGAACATTCACGTCACGTGACTTCGTCTCCGGACAACATGTAACATCGCTAAAACTAGTTGGCATGACAGAATAAATACAACTTGCCCGATAGCAACACATACCTGAAATATTCTCTCCATTTTGCGAGATGTGTGGTCGGGTCCTGTTTTCAACCGCTACTTCCTGTTTACTGTAGACATGCGTAACGCTGACGTCTGACGTAATGACGCTGACGTCTGACGTAATGCCGCTTTGCGTGGCCTGGTAGATGCGCTTCAAGCCAGTTGATGGAAACACTTCTGCTTCGCATTAATTTTTTATTTACATTTTTGCGAATTTTCAAAAATTCACTCAAAATTCGTATTGAAAATAGATGGAAACACGGTTAATGACAGGTCCAGATGTGCTTTCTATAGGAGGAAAGACTAAAACAACAATAACAACAAAAAACACATCAAGGATGTAAATAATTACAAATACAAACAGGAAGAGTAGAGCAAGTAAAGACAGCAGCAGAGTGAAGTTGTTTATCCTCCAGCAACATATGCCTATAGCAGTAGAACTAAGGGATAACTCATGAAACCCAAGCTGACCCTAACTATAGGATTTATCAAAATAGAAAGACTTTGGTCTAATTTTAAAAGTAGTGTGTCAGCCTCACTGACAGAACTGGACGTTGATTCCACAAGAGAGGAGCCTTAGAAAGTATGGAACAATAAGATCTCTAATATAAGATGGAGCTAATATCTATTAGCCAATTCAATAATTAGCATCAATATTAACAGCAATTCAATAATCTGCATTAGCTTTTTAGGCTAATTTTAATTTTAAACAGTTACATAATTAGCTTCAATCATGGTCGGATCACATTCACATCGAGGTAAATAAGATCAAATCTGCTTACCGTATTTTCCGGACTATAGGTCACAGTTTTTTGCCTAATTTGCATGCCCTGCGACCTATAGAGAGGTGAGACGTGTTTATGGATTTTTTCCCATATTTTTAGACAAATTTTTGGCTCAGATATGACCGTTTTTCATTTTGGCAAAAAAATGGTGCAGTACCACTTTTGTCCGCTAGGGTACACCGACCATTCCCACCTCATGTGTCCGAAGGCAGCCTCCTCTGGTCGGACTGACTCTGTCGCTGCCCGGCCTCCTGCTCTGGAGGTAACTACTGTTAGCTGTGTTTGTTAGCAAGATAAGTCAAGACCCACAGGACAGATTTTTATCAAACTTACAGAAAGTAATCACTGTATGGACATTTACAACTGACTAGATTTATGAGATGTTTGAGATTTTTAAAAAAATCAATGTTTTATAGACGTAAACGTGTCGCGTTAGCCTCGTTTTATTTCCGTGTATGTTTTAGCAAATAGCTCATAAACCACTCGGCGGATTTTCTTGAAACCTACAGAACGTAATTATTTGGCATTCATTTACAAACTATGACCTGTATGAGCCCCTCCCTGGGCTGCCACCTTACCGTGGTGGAGGGGTTTGAGTGTCCCAATGATCCTAGGAGCTATGCTGTCAGGGGCTTCATGCCCCTAGAAGGGTCACCCAAGGCAGACAGGTCCTAGGTGAGGGATCAGACAAAGTGCAGCCCAAAAACCCCTATGATGAGTACAATTAATGGACTAAGTTTTCCCTCGCCCGGACGCGGGTCACCGGGGCCCCACTCTGGAGCCAGGCCCGGAGGTGGGGCACGCTGGCGAGCGCCTGGTGGCCGGGCTTTTACCCATGGAGCCCGGCCGGGCACAGCCCGAAGAGGAGACGTGGGTCCCCCTTCCCATGGGCTCACCACCTGTGGGAGGGGCCAAAGGGGTCGGGTGCAATGTGAGATGGGTGGTGGCCGAGGGCGGGGACCCTGGCGGTCTGATCCTCGGCTACAGAAGCTGGCCATTGGGACATGGAATGTCACCTCTCTGGTGGGGAAGGAGCCTGAGCTAGTGTGTGAGGTTGAGAGGTTCCGACTAGAAATAGTCGGACTCACCTCAACGCATGGCTCTGGCTCTGGAACCAGTTTCCTTGAGAGGGGTTGGACACTCTTCCACTCTGGAGTTGCCCCTGGTGAGAGGCGCCGAGCAGGAGTGGGCATACTGGTTGCCCCCCATCTTGGTGCCTGTACGTTGGGGTTCACCCCGGTGAACGAGAGGGTAGCCTCCCTTCGCCTACGTGTGGGGGGACGGGCTCTGACTGTTGTTTGTGCCTATGCACCAAACGGCAGCTCAGACTACCCACCCTTTTTGGAGTCCTTGGAGGGGGTATTGGAGAGTGCGCCTCCTGGGGACTCCCTTGTTCTACTGGGGGACTTCAACGCTCACGTGGGCAATGACAGTGAGACCTGGAGGGGTGTGGTTGGGAGGAACGGCCCCCCTGATCTGAACCAGAGTGGTGTTCTGTTATTGGACTTCTGTGCTCGTCATGGATTGTCCATAACGAACACCATGTTTAAGCATAAGGGTGTCCATATGTGCTCTTGGCACCAGGACACCCTAGGTCGCAGTTCGATGATCGACTTTGTTGTCGTCTCATCTGATCTGCGGCCGCATGTCTTGGACACTCGGGTGAAGAGAGGGGCGGAGCTGTCAACTGACCACTACCTGGTGGTGAGTTGGCTCCGATGGTGGGGGAGGATGCCGGTCAGACCTGGCAGACCCAAACGTATTGTGAGGGTCTGCTGGGAACGTCTGGCAGAGTCTCCCGTAAGACGGAGCTTTAACTCCCACCTCCGGGAGAGCTTTGAACACGTTCCAAGGGAGGCGGGGGACATGGAGTCCGAGTGGGCCGTGTTCCGCGCCTCTATTGTCGAGGCAGCTTATCGGAGCTGTGGCCGCAAGGTTGTTGGTGCCTGTCGTGGTGGCAACCCTCGAACCCGGTGGTGGACACCGGCAGTGAGGGATGCTGTCAGGCTGAAGAAGGAGTCCTATTGGGCCTTTTTGGCTTGTGGGACCCCGGAAGCAGCTGATAGGTACCGGCAGTCCAAGCGGCATGCGGCTCGGGTGGTTGCTGAGGCAAAAACTCGGGCGTGGGAGGAGTTCGGAGAGGCCATGGAGAATGACTTCCGTACGGCTTCGAGGCGATTCTGGTCCACCATCCGGCGTCTCAGGGGGGGAAAGAGGTACGAGACCAACACCATTTATGGTGGAGGTGGCGTGCTGCTGACCTCAACTCGGGATGTTGTGAGTCGGTGGGCGGAATACTTCGAAGACCTCCTCAATCCTACTGGCACGTCTTCCACTGAGGAAGCAGAGCCTGGGGACTTTGGGTCGGGTTCTCCGATCTCTGGTGCTGAGGTCGCCGAGGTGGTTAAAAAGCTCCGCGGTGGCAAGGCTCCGGGGGTGGATGAGATTCGCCCGGAGTTCCTTAGGGCTCTGGATGTTGTAGGGTTGTGTTGGCTTACGCGACTCTGCAATATCGCGTGGACATCGGGGGCAGTTCCCTTGGATTGGCAGACTGGGGTGGTGGTTCCCCTATTTAAAAAGGGGGACCGTAGGGTGTGTTCCAACTATAGGGGGATCACACTCTTAAGCCTCCCTGGTAAGGTCTATTCAGGGGTTCTGGAGAGGAGGGTCCGTCGGATAGTCGAACCTCGGATTCAGGAGGAGCAGTGTGGTTTTCGTCCTGGTCGTGGAACACTGGACCAGCTCTACACCCTCAGCAGGGTCCTGGAGGGTGCGTGGGAGTTTGCCCAACCAGTTTACATGTGCTTTGTGGACTTGGAGAAGGCATTCGACCGCGTCCCTCGGGGGGTTCTGTGGGGGGTACTCCGGGAGTATGGGGTACCAGGCCCTTTGATAAGGGCTGTTAGGTCCCTGTACGACCGGTGTCAGAGCTTGGTCCGCATTGCCGGCAGTAAGTCAGGCTCGTTTCCGGTGAGAGTTGGACTCCGCCAAGGTTGCCCTTTGTCACCGATTCTGTTCATAACTTTTATGGACAGAATTTCTAGGCGCAGCCAAGGTGTTGAGAGGATCCGTTTTGGTGACCTTAGAATCGCTTCTCTGTTTTTTGCAGATGATGTGGTCCTACTGGCTTCATCAGTTCGTGATTTACAACTTTCACTGGAGCGGTTTGCAGCCGAGTGTGATGCGGCCGGGATGAGGATCAGTTCCTCCAAATCCGAGGCCATGGTCTTGAGCCGGAAAAGGGTAGCATGCCCTCTCCGGGTCGGGGAGGAGGTCCTGCCCCAAGTGGAGGAGTTTAAGTATCTCGGGATCTTGTTCACGAATGAGGGAAAACTGGAGCGTGAGATCGATAGGCGGATAGGTGCAGCGTCCGCAGTGAAGCGGGCGCTGTACCGGTCTGTCGTGGTGAAGAGAGAGCTGAGTCAAAAGGCAAAGCTCTCAATTTACCGATCGATCTACGTTCCCACCCTCATCTATGGTCATGAGCTTTGGGTTATGACCGAAAGAACAAGATCTCGGATACAAGCGGCTGAAATGAGTTTTCTCCGCAGGGTGGCTGGACTCTCCCTTAGAGATAGGGTGAGAAGCTCAGTCATCCGGGAGGGACTCGGAGTAGAGCCGCTGCTTCTCCACATCGAGAGGAGCCAGTTGAGGTGGCTCGGGCATCTGGTTAGGATGCCTCCTGGACGCCTCCCTGGTGAGGTGTTCCGGGCATGTCCCACCGGGAGGAGACCCAGAGGAAGACCCAGGACACGCTGGAGGGACTATGTTTCTCGGCTGGCCTGGGAACGCCTTGGGATTCCCCCGGAGGAGCTGCTCCAAGTGGCTGGGGAGAGGGAAGTCTGGGCCTCCCTACTTAGGCTGCTACCCCCGCGACCCGACCCCGGATAAGCGGAAGAAGATGGATGGATGGATGGATGGACCTGTATGAGACATTTGAGATCAAATTAGCTGTTTTATAGACGTAAACGTGTCGCGTTAGCCTAGTTTTATTTCCGTGTATGTTTTAGCAAATAGCTCATAAACCACTCGGCTGATTTTCTTTCAGCTTACAGAAAGTAACTATTTGGTATTCATTTACAAACTGTGACCTGAATGAGACATTTGAGTTAAAATTTGATTTATTTATAATTTATTTTCGCAGTGCACGCGACCGTTTGGAAGACGTCAAAGCGAAACAATTTAAATTAGGTAGATTTGACCATTTCGTGAATTTAAGCTCAGGAACCCTTGTGCTATAATGTCAGCTATAATTTTTAGCAAACAAATAATTGTTTATGCCGTGTTAATCTTGTAAAGTCCTTCCGCGCTCGCTCGCTTCTGTGGCCGCCATTTTCAGCAGGGCAAATGAGGCGCTGATGTGTCGCGTACCGGTGACGCATAATAGATGCGACCTAAATAAAGGTGCAATCTGTTTATGGATTTTTATGTGTGTAGTCGCTGGTGGAGCTTGTCCAGTTCTCCCCCTTGGTCGGATCTGGGGAGTGGGTGAGTGGCTCGTCCTGTTTGGGTGGCCCTGGGGACTCTGTGCTCAGGGTCCTTCTTGGGGTCTTAGGCTTTGATTGCCCCTTCGTCTGCCTCGGGCCTTGGGGGGGCGGATCTCTGATGCTTCACGGTCGCTACTGAATGTTCTATTGGAGGAACCTTATTCACTTATGCATGCTCACAGCCACACACAAATGGATGCAGGGATGTATATGTAGATATCATATGCAGATATATAGATGGATATGTGATATGAATGTATATGTATGTATACTGTATTTATATTTGTAGGTATGGGTATGTTTATTTATGGAAATCTACTGCAAGGTCATGAATATTATTAGTCTTTATGCATGTGTGTTTCGTTGCTGTGTTCTGTCATGTGCTTTGCAGGATTGTGGACAGAGGTTGGGTGTGTTTGCTTTGTGCTCTTTTTGTGGATAATTGTTGTTTTGTTGTCTTTCTTTCTATCTTTCCTTTCTCTCTATAAAAAAAATTATATGGTGTGAGAGGATGGCTGTAAGGTGAGAAGGGAGGCCATCTATAAAAAAAATAAAAAAAAGGAAGACGTCAAAGCGAAACAATTTAAATCCAGCAGATTTGACCATTTCGTGAATTTATTAAGGAACGGTTAAGCTCAGGAACCCTTGTGCTATAATGTCAGCTGTCATTTTTACCAAACAAACAATTGTTTTTACCGTGTTAATCTTGTAAAGTCCTTCTGCACTCGCTCGCTTCTGTGGCCACCATTTTCAGCAGGGCAAATGAGGTGCTGACGCGTCGCGTACCGGTGACGCATAATAGATGCGACCTAAATAAAGGTGCGATCTGTTTATGGATTTTTACAAACTATTGCCAATAATTGGACAAAGCGATCTATATCACGGTGCAACCTTTCAGGCGGAAATTACTGTACTTGTGCAATGAGACTTGTTTTCCTTTTCCTCTTCAGTTGCACAACTGTAGCACTCACAGTTTTATGGCATTTATATATTTTATATACATTAGAGAGCTTGTATGCATTTTAATATTACATTGATATATCATTAATAATGTTACAAATTTTATAATCTGTCCTTACTGTTGCCTATTTTGCCAATACTGTGCTTTTACAATAACTGTGCTAAGTCCAGACGCTTGCTGTAGTTGTCCTATTTAATTCTATGGTCTACACTGCCTTCTGCCCTGCAGGGGTCAAGTCACTAAATAAAAAGTTACCAAAACCCACATTTATCTCTACTCTGAGTCTGAATCCATATTTATATTTTGATGCAACTCACAGCTTGGTGTCTAGTTGGCATTATTAGACTAGAACCATTAAATTATAAAGCGGTTTAGTCTGCCAGTGTCTGACTGTGCGAGCAAACTGACTTCAACCAACAGGATGCAGATCAAACTGCACAGTAGAGCAGAGCTGCTTTTCTGTGAGATGTGGTGTGGGAGGACCAGCCAGAGCTGTGGTTTGTTCGTGGATCAGTCTGAAAAGGACCCCATGTTTTGTTAAACAGCAACAAAGTGTTTTTTCTGAAGGCTAACATGTTGTAAAACTGAGTATTGGTTAATTTAAGGAGTCCCTTTTTTGTCACTCTTGAAAATCAACGTTTTAAATGAAACTATTTTACTTATAAAACATGTGTGTAATCTAAAAACATATTAGCTACTGTTTGTGTTCAGTTTGGCTAAAGTGATAAAAGTACACTTGTTTGACCTTAAAATTAATTGTGACTACAATGTTTTGTATGTTTATTCTTGTAAATATTATATAATTTTGGGGGGGAAAGTCTGAGTCTTTTTTTTTTTTTACAGTTTTCATACAATTCTCAAAATAAGCGGTTTTTACCTCTCTCTTGTATTTTATTTTTTCTTCTTTTTTGGGGGGTGGGGGGTGTGGGTGTGTGTGTCTTCCAAAATTCTACTTTTTTACTATAAACTTGTGTTGAACATGTAAGCAGGCGTTTAACATGTCAGCAGCAGCACCCAATTACACAGAAGTCAGGACAAGTGGAGGGTGAAGCAGCGTGTGTGTCTTCCAAAATTCTACTTTTTTACTATAAACTTGTGTTGAACATGTAAGCAGGCGTTTAACATGTCAGCAGCAGCACCCAATTACACAGAAGTCAGGACAAGTGGAGGGTGAAGCAGCAGGTGAGCAACAAGACAAATGAACCCAAAACAAGAACCGCAGCATGAGATAAAATCGGTATTTCTCTTATATGATAATGAGAAGACTGGAAAACAAGACAAATGAGCAAAAGGCCCACACAAGGAAATGAGGGGACTCAGTAGACAGAAATAAAGAAAACAGAAAACAGTTGGCGAGCGCGTAGTGTTTACTAATAAGAATTTTCTCCACCATGGTCACATTATAGGAGCATCAAATGTAGAACCACTAGACTGAGGAACAGCTTCTACCCTGAGGCTGTCAGACTCATGAATAAATAAATAATAAGAATAAACACTGCAAAATGTCACATCATGCTGATGCTGATCTGTTTCTTGTTGCTGCGTTCATCTGTGACCATCTGCTCATGTTCGTGCTGCTGTTTATAATGATGTTTTTCTACTACATTAGGGCTTAGTGTATTACTAGCTGATGTCTCTCTTAGTTAATCCTAGATGTTATTATTGTTTTTCTCTTGCATTTGTTGTTGGATGTAACTGGGACCCTGTGTACATAATCTCGTTTTCAACACATGTACTACATGCGGTGCAAATGACAATAAATTCTCTCTGACTC
>JBBPBX010027121.1:0-13833 GCA_038048925.1 Garcialebias charrua
AAACTGTTGGCTAGAAGACTAGAGAGAATACTGCCTAATATAATTCCCTGTGACCAGAATGGGTTTATTGGAAATAGACAGGGATTCCATAATGTGAGACGAGTTCTGGATATTCTTTATCACTCGGAAGATGAGACAGACACCGCCTTACTATCCCTGGAAGCCGAAAAGGCATTTGATAGAGTTGAATGGCCCTATTTATTTGAGATATTAAAAAGATTTGGTTGTGGAGACAATTTCTGTCGATGGGTTAAACTTCTATACAATGAACCTTATGCTGAAATAGTAACAAATGGAAACGTATCAAAACCATTCAAAATCAAGCGAGGATGCAGGCAGGGGTGCCCCCTTTCCCCTTTATTGTTTATTCTAGCAATTGAACCATTTGCCATTGCGGTGCGATCTCATAAAAATATAACTGGCATAACAATAGGCCAAATGGAACACAGAATTGCCTTGTTTGCTGATGACATCATTCTTTTTTTGGAAACACTTAAATTCCATTCCAGCCTTGTCAGATTTAATAAATACGTTTGGTAGTATATCAGGATATAAAGTAAATAAAGACAAATCTTCATTAATGCTACTTAATTCAGAAGAAAGAAATAATGTCGGGAATCCTTTCCAATTTAAAAAGGTAGACTGTTTTACATATCTGGGGATTAGGATAGTACCTTATATAAGTCACATTGTCGAGGTTAATTATAAACCAATGGTAGAATCAATAACTGCATCTATAGATAGATGGAACCACTTGCCCCTATCAATTATAGCAAGAATTAATGTTCTTAAATCAAATGTAATGCCCAAACTTCTGTATTTGTTTCAGAATATCCCACTGCCACCTCCTTCCAATTTATTTTTATCTCTAAAGAATATTTTCACACGGTTTATATGGAATAATAGACGACCGAGACTACGCTTATCACTCCTGTACTTACCGTATGATAGAGGAGGACTCAAGTGCCCCAATCCACTTTGGTACTATTGGGCAGCTCAGCTGAGAACCGTGATGTACTATTTTACAGATGATTCCTCTCTACCTTGGATGGATATTGAGGGGTCTTCTGTTCCTCTCCCTCTACCTCAATACATATATTCAGCAAAAGTTAAACATTTGAAAAAAAAAACAAGAAATCCTATAGTTAGAAATATGATTTCAGTTTGGTACCAGGTTAATAAATATTTAGGTGGTTCATCCCCCTTGTCACGCTTTAGTCCAATATGGGGTAATCAACTGTTCCCTCCAGGCAGGGCAGACTCGGGTTTTAGGAAATGGGCTGAAAAGGGTTTAAAGACAATAGGAAACCTTGGGGAGTCAGATGATGGGGTCCTGATGTCCTTTGAAGAGTTAACTGCCAGATATGATATTCCAAATAAACATTATTTTAAATACCTACAGGTGAGAAATTGTATTAGATTATCTCAAAATCAGTGTGAGTTTGTTCCCCCACTGTCCACCTTAGAAATTGAAATGACAAAAAACCACTCCAGAAAAGGAATAATCTCCAAATTATACAGCAGCCGAGTCCTCCAAAACATCTTTAAGGAGACTTAATGCATGGAGGGAAGACCTACAGGAGAATTTGCCAACTGAGGTCTGGGAAGAGATGTGTGCTAAAGCACAAACACAAACTACCAACACACGCCTGAGAGTATTGCAATATAAATGGATGATGAGGACGTACGTGACGCCAGAACAGCTTAATAAATACAATGGTGCCATTCCAGACTTATGTACCAGATGTGGTGAGGAAAAGGGAACTTTTATCCATTGCATTTGGAAATGCAATAAAGTTCAACAAATCTGGAGGGAGATTAAACAAGCCCTAGAGAGTATACTGGGTATAAAGGTAGAACTTGACCCTAAACTGTTCATTTTAGGCTTTTACCCTAATAGACATCATATGTCCAGGAAAATAATCAACGCTATGGATCTGTGCTTACTGCTTGCAAAGAGAGTCATAGCACTGACATGGAAGAGTACCAGTAAGCCACGGTTCAGTGACTGGATTAATGAGATGTCCACAACTTTACCAATGGAAAAAAATACTTACATTATAAAGGGGAAACAATCACTGTTTCAAAACATCTGGGGTCCCTTTATGAAATATATAGGGAGTGTGGATTCGAAGGTTGGGGAAGGAGAGGCGTAGTCGCTGGTGAACCTCTGCAGCGACATATCCTATTTTAAAACAATCATAAAATAATAAAAACAACCTATCTTTGTATACTAGATTGCCTTATTTGTGCGAACCACACATTTGAATGTATAATTATATTTTTGAAATTACGCACAATATTTAAATTTATTGGGCCGACCCATGTAAAAATAGAGAAACCTTTGTTGTTCTAAGTGTTGTTGGGGATTTCCTTTGTTTTTGTGTTTGGGGCGGGGTATATGCAGGTGTACATAGTTTGTATTCTTCTAGTTTGCTATACAACTTGTGTTTTTTTCACTAAGTGTTGCTCCAATGTATTTCACAAATACCTGACTTGTGAAGGAAGTTAAGCTCAATGCTGGACAATAATTTATCTATTTTTGACATTTCCTTTTATGTAAGAGCACGCTTATCTTTGTATATAACTGGAAGTGTGTTTTTATTTCTTTTTCTTTTTTACTTTTGAAAACTCAATAAAAAATAATGTTGGAAAAAAAAAGTGGCTTGACCTGGGGAATGCGGCACCTGTAGCCCATTTCCTGCACATGCCTGTGCATGGTGGCTCTGGAATCAGCCCTTCTCCACAATCTTCCTCAGGGTCTGGTCACCTCTTCTCGTTGTGCAGCGTTTTCTGCCACACTTTTCCCTTCCCAGACTTCCCACTGAGGTGCATTGATACAGCACTCTGGGAACAGCCTATTCATTCAGAAATTTATTTCTGTGTCTTACCCTCTTGCTTGAGGGTGTCAATGATGGCCTTCTGGACAGCAGTCAGGTCGGCAGTCTTACCCATGATTGCGGTTTTGAGTAATGAACCAGGCTGGGAGTTTTTAAAAGCCTCAGGAATCTTTTGCAGGTGTGTAGAGTTAATTAGTTGATTCAGATGATTAGGTTAATAGCTCGTTTAGAGAACCTTTTCATGATATGCTAATTTTTTGAGACAGGAATTTTGGGTTTTCATGAGCTGTATGCCAAAATCATCAGTATTAAAACAATAAAAGACCTGAAATATTTCAGTTGGTGTGCAATGAATTAAAATATATGAAAGTTTAATTTTTCAAAGTCAAAGTCAACTTTATTGTCAGAACTGCAATATGTACAGGACATACACAGGACCGAAATTGCGTTTCTCTCAGTCCCTCGGTGCAACAGTAACCATCTAAACACTAAACACTAAAACATTTAATAAACATAAGCATAAAATAGTAAAAGTGTAACACTGTCCTGAGTTTTTTCATAATAGTATAAAAGTATGAAAATTTACACCAACACTGAAACACCAAACACCCCTAAAACACCAAACACCCAATGAACATAAGCATAAAATGAAATAATAAAAGTGTAATACTGTCCTGAGTTTTTGCATAGTAGTATAAAAAGTATAAAAAGTATATCTATAAAATAAACTGAAGGTTCTAGCATTGACATTTGCAAAGAGTGGCACAGCAGCATATAAGTTAATGTACACAGTATATGTATGAGGTATTTGATGTTGGTATATAGGCAAAGTGGCATATGCAGTGAGGCACATAAGGCACATTTGGCATCCTTAGATAAGGCTAGTCAGAGAATGCTGTATATGTATCTGCAGTAGTGTATATAAAATTAGTGTAAATGTAAACAGTAGTAATAAATGTAAAGCAGTAGTAATAAATGTAAACCGTATTAATAAATGTAAACAGTGAATGTAAACAGTAGTATGACTATAGGCAGTAATGTAATACAAACATTAGTGCAAATATGAGAAGTAGTGCAAACTGAATGAGCACATGACCGAGAGTTTAGTGAATAACCCGTTTGATGACACAGAGTCCAGTGTTAAAAACTTTGTGTTGAGTGGTAATGTGTGAGAAAGTTTTTTGTGTTAAGGCAGTTCAAATGGGAGGGGAGGCAGAGCAGGCAGAGTGTTTAGCATTCTGACTGCCTGATGAACAGAGCTGTCTCTGTCTACTGGTACGAGCCTGGAGACTCCTTATCATGACATTATGGAAAATAATGACCTTTATTTGATTTATTAATTCATTTTATAATAAAATACATAACAATATACACATAAAAGAAGAAAAAAACAAGTATAAAATGAAAGGCAGCAGATTGGAGAAAAAAAATCTTATTTTATCTGCCCCTTATCTCTCTAACAAACAATTCATACAACCAAATTATTTAATTTCCAAATGAAATGAACAAAGCTTTTAACCTCCAACAATGTTAACCTCCAACAGGAACTCGTCTTAAGCGCAGAGGTGACAGGGCTTTCTCTGTAGCAGGCCCAAGACTTTGGAACGAGTTACCTCTGCTCGTCAGACCCCTCTCAGTTTTGAAATCACATTTAAAGGCCCACTACTATTCTGTTGCTGTCAACACCAGATGATCTGTGTTTGAACCTGCATGCTTCACACAAGTTAGTAGTTATATTTATTATCTGCAACGTTTTTTATGTCTATATTCTGATTTTACTTCATTTTGTATGTTGCTTTATATGTTGCCTGTTTTTCTGTGTACAGTACAGCACTTTGGTTGGCCTTGTCACCGTTTTAAGTGCTCTATAAATAAAATGGTATGGTGTTGGGTACCACCAAGTGTATAACAAAAGGGAAAAGTATCAGATGTTTACATTCCAAAAATTATAGAATACAAATTCTATATTAGCTTTTCATCTTGACACCAAACTCATGCTCAATAATCCAGGTACAAATCCAACAATGTAGGCAGGTCATCTGGATGTTTTCTGTTTTTGCAAAGACGTTTCGTCCTTCATCCAGAGGACTTCTTCAGTCCAAGGAGCCACAAACAAAATGAGGCATGGCTGCCTCAGAGGAGTTAACAGGGGAGAGGGAGAGCCCCAGAAACCTGAAAGTTATGCACCATAACTCATGTTCCCTGAAGGAACGAGGTGCAACACTATTGCTATGGGAAATTGCGCCCCACGCGATTACCTGAAGGAATGCACTCACGCCTTTACGGCAGTGGGCGTCAGCGTCACCTCAGAGGCCCTGCCCTCTGGGTACTTAAGACGCTAGCGCCCATCCAAACCGTCTCCAAGTGCACTTCACAGAGCTTTGGCATTGAAAAGGGCCAACTGTGTTGCACCTCGTTCCCTTCCTTAAGGGAACATGAGTTATGGTGCATAACTTTCAGTTCCCTTTATCAGTCGGGTTCACTCGGTGCAACGCTATTGCTATGGGAACGTAATTCAATCACGCCCTTGAAATGCTCAGTAAAATGCATGCTTGTGAGAACTTCTGCCTTTATACTTTAGGCGTTTTGGCTAATCTCCACTGTGAGTTAGAGAGTACAGCCTGAGTGATGTCACATGCAGTGACATCCAAACTATAATGCTTTGCAAACGTGTTCGTTGAACTCCAGTTTGCAGCAGCACAGATGTCTGCAACTAGTACGCCCTTAAAAAGGGACCACGAGGCAGCTAGGCCTCGAGTGGAATGGGCGTGTACCCCAGAGGGTACCTGTTGACCTTTGCTGCTGTATGCCCTCTTTAAGGCCTCGGTCACCCAGTGTGAGAGGTGCTGCTTTGAAAGGGCTCTGCCAGCAGCTGGATTGGCAAAACATACGAACAACTGGTTTATTTCTCTCCAACTGACAGTTCTTTCAATGTAAGCACTTAGAGCCCTGATAGTGCAGAGTGCATTCAACCTTCTCTGTCCTTCAGTGAGGACAGGGTGGGGAGGAAATGTTGAGAGACCAAAGTCCAGACTTCTGGGATTTAGAGTTGGAACCTTTGGCACGTATGCGAGGTTTGGACGCAGGGTGACCTTTGACCAGTTAGGGGCAAACCTAGTACACGTTGGGTGTACAGATAAAGCGTGAAGGTCACCCACACGTTTAGCTGAGCAAAGAACTAAGAGCAAGGCAGTTTTATAAGATAACAAATCTATCTTAATGCTGCTAATAGGCTCAAATGGAGGCTCACACAGAATATCCAGGACTAACTGTAGGTCCCAATCAGGGGCCAAAGTCCTGCTGGGGATCTCTTCCTCAGTACGTCCTTCATGAAACGTATCATGAGAGGGTGAGCACCGGGTGTTTTACCCCTCCAACCTTCGTGGCATGCCGAGATGGCTGACAAAAACACCTTAATGATAGAAAATGAACAGCCTTTCTCCAGCAGGTCCTGTAAAAAGGTGAGGAGTTAGACCAAGTCACAGGAATATGAAATAATATTCCTCTCCAGACACCAAGCCTCAAAAACACGCCATTTACGAGCGTAGAGAGTCTGAGTTGACTGTGCTCTGGCTCCTTGTATCGTGTTTATGACGTTGCTGGGAAGGGCAGAGGCCATCAGCCTGTTCCTCTCAGCGGCCAGGCTGAGAGCTGCCACAGTTCTGGACGTGGGTGAAAGAGCTGCCCGTGTGCCTGAGTCAACAGGTCCCTGTGGGGGACAGCTGCCACAGTGTTCCTGACAACAGTGAGATTATCTCTGGGAACCACAGTTTCTGTGGCCACCTGGGGGTTATTAATATCAGGGAAAGAGCTCCCTTGCGTACACGTTCCAACGTCACCTGAATCAGAGGGACAGGAGGGAAACGCGTAATATAGCGCCCCTGCTGGCCTGCTGTGGTCCAGGGCATCTGCTCCCAGCGGTGCGTCTGTTTCCTTCAGAGAGAAGTACAGGGTGCAGTGCGTGCTGGTTTTGCAGGCGAACAGATCGACAGATGCCCGCCCGTATCATGACCAGATCTGGTCCCCGACCCGTGGGTTCAGCCTCTATTCTGAGGCTAACAGCGGTCCTCTTGAGAGGGCGTCTGCCCCGAGGTTTGTCTCGCCCAGGATGTATGTCGCCCTCAGGGACAGTATTCTGGGGCCGCATCACGTGAGCAGCTTGTGTGTCAGACCGAGGAGGGGTCAGGACCTTGTCCCCATCTCCCTGCTGATGTAGGACACTGTTGTCCGGTTGTCCGATTTTACCAGGACATGCTGTCGTGCAATCAGTCCTTTTTTGAAAAAGTGTTTCCTTAACAGGTAAACAACCTTCAATTCCAAGAAGTTGATGTGTAATCTTGCTTCCTGTTGTTTCCAGAGGCCTTATGCCTCCTACCCACTGCACAACTCGAAACGCGCCTGCCGTCCCCTTTTTGCCGCTGGTCACGGTCCCACTGAACCACTGAACACCGTCTGATGACGTACACTAGGGGGTAGCAGAGGGAGGGGTCTCTGGCTTGTTTTCCGGGTTCAGTTGTTGTTTTAACTGCACCTCCGACGGTCTTCGATGAGATTAAAACTTTTTTTTATGTTTGGGGTGATCTACACTGGAGAGGACAGCAGCCTGTCAGCAGCAACTGTAAAAATGCCACGTTTCTTACCGGAGTTTGGGTCCAATTCCTGGAGGCTCGATCCGGTGAGTTTAAAAAGTCCGAAAAAAGTCCCGTTGTGGTTGTGTAATCAGATAGCGAGGCTCTCCCGACTGTTTGCCGGATGCGTCGAGCCGCCAGAGATCAACATTTGGGACGTCTGCGGCTCGACGGCGACGCGCGCGTGCAGGCTGCCGTCGCGCCGCTTCGATCACTCGAATCTCGCCGCTTCCTTGTTCGCCGTGACTCCACGCGTCTCCTCCATAGACTTTGAATGTAAACCGGTGTTATCCGGCCGCTTCGGCCGCTCGACAAAGGGGGCAGTGGGTAGGAGGCATTAGGCGTTCTGGTTTCAACAGACTGCTCCCCATCCTCCCTTTGAGGCGGTCAGACACTCTGAGCTGATCAGAATCCTCCCTGCTCGCCTGAGGGGGGCAGGACGTGTTTGTTTGTTTAGCCATATTTGCAGCGCATGCATTTTTAATAGTGCCTGTGTCTTGTAGGGAATGGCTGCTGACAACAGGCCCAAAATGCGCTGGCAGAGCTTGAGGAGTACTCTCTGGCCCAGTTGAAAGTGTGCCAGACAGAGGCGTATCGAAGAAATACGTTCCTCCGAAAGTCGTGCTCTGTACGAAATGGTGTCGACCCGTACTCCCAAAAATACGGTGGTCTGGGATGGTTTCAGATTGCTTTTCTACAGGATACATTTGTTTGTTGATCCATATCTGCAGAGGGCGTATTCTTAATAAGGCCCGGGGCACACAGACAATAGCTGTTGCCAACAGGTCCGAGAGACTCTGGTACAGCTTGAGAGGCACTCTCTGGCCTAGCTGAAACGTGCTAGGCAGAGGTGGAGGGCTGAAACCCATGCCTCTGAGAGCCTTGCCCTGTACAGTGTGGAGTTGAGCTGTACTCCCAGAAATACGGTAATCTGGGATGGGGCCAGGTTGCTTCTTGCCAGGTTTATGACGAAACCTAGAGCTTCCAGGTGAGACATCACCCTCTCTGGGTGCTGCGGTGCCTGGACTCTGTTGTGTCCAGGAATGGGCAGATCGTCTAAATAATTCAGAACTCTGACCCTTTGATCCCTCAGCGGGGTCAGGGCCGCGTCCAGGCATTTCGTGAATGCCCGGGAGGCGGTTTTCAGGTCAAAAGGTAATGCCAAAAGACTCGGACGTGGAGCCCCTGAAGGCAAAGTGGAGATACTTTCTGTGGCAAGGTAGGATGTTCACGTGGAGGAAAGCGTCTTTCAGATCCACCGTGCAGAAGTAATCTCTCGGTTGAACCGAGCAGATGACTCGTCCGAGTGTCAACATTCTGTTCAGACCCCAGAGGTCCAAGATGGGCCTCAAGCCCTGTTCCCATTTTGGGACCAGGAAGTACTCAGTAGCCGGAGACTTTATTGTCATGTGTGGACGGCAATTTCTCTTTATTACACAAGCGTCTGAGTGTTCTTGTGTGTTTAAACGTTCTGAACCAGTTAGTCTGTGCACCTCTAACACAGGTACTGGTGGTAAAAGTTCAGCGTTTTCTCTCCCTCTGTGAGTGAAAACGCCTGTAATGGTGCAGAAGCATCTCAGGGTCATGCAGGCCTCTGCTTTCTCTCTGCACTGCAGGAGATGTGCTGGGATGACCCGTGACTTCTGCACAGAGACGCTAAAATACTATGTGGTTTTAATAGTGCTCCAAAACAACATTTTGTTTTTAATCGCACAAGCAAGGGAACATGCTTTGTGTTCTAACGAACATCTTTGTCCCTTCCACAATGCTCTCTTGGACCCCGGGGAGATTTGAATTTGTGTGGCTTTTCTTTCCCATGGGTGGAAAAGCCCTTATCAGTGAGGGTTTTGGTCGCCAGTGTCACTGCGTGACAACCGGTTCAGTCCTACTCTTCCCTAGAGCAACTGTCCGGTGCGCCCGAAGGGCAAGCAGTAAAGTCTGCCATCCTGTGGACCTCATCCAGCGGCTTTGCCGTCTTTTTCCTTTTGTTGGTGGCCCCCTGCAGCTTTTCTGCCTGGTGGACCTGCAACATCGAGGCTGTGCAGGCTGCTGGGCACTGAGCGCGCTAGATCCTTTCCAGCTGCACTGCTGACAGCATGGTTCGCTGACAAGCACCGTTGCAGCTTGTTGTGAAAAGTCATCTGCTTTCTCCTCGACGCCTCGCTCTGTCTTTGGAGGCTTCGTCGGGGGCAGTAGTTGGCTTTTCTTCTCTTTGGAGGAGCTTCCCTCCACTCGTCCTTGTCCACTCCACCAGGGTCCCTCGGGCCCTGACATGGTTAACGTCCGAGAGTCATTCTTAGCCTCGTAGGTGGATAAGCTCTCAGCGTCACGATGTTCTCGTCGTGGGCATAAGAAAACTACCAGTCAGCGTAGCTGAACAGGTAAGCTGAAATTCCTCCTCCTGGACTGTGCTGGTCAGAGAGCCTCCTTGTTAGTAAGGGCTAAATGTGGAAGTACTCGTGAGCCCGCTCGTGGTGCTAAACGGGCCATCGAGCAGGGTAGCATCGGTAAACAAACTTAGTTAGCAACTGTGCGATGAACTCTATCGTCGATTCGGCTACTCAGGATAGCAAAACAGACAAAAACATGAGAAGGTTAGCTAGCAAGCTAGACCAAGCATTTTCACATACCTCACAATGGAGTCCTTCGTTGTCCGCTCGTAGCCGCGCTAATCGTGTTAGCAACGCTAATCGTCCGCCCCGCGCTGTCATGGGAGCTCTCGGTTAGCCGGGCTAACCATGGGAGCTAGCCAATTAGCGGCGGGGTTACTCGATTTCCACTTACCTTTCTCCGTGGTCATCCGCGAGAAAAGTGTTGAGTGTCTTCGCGTGTAGCATCCCTGAGCAAACCGGACAGACCTCGTGGGTGTCCGTTGCTGAAAGGGGGTAGCCACATCCGCTGGAGCAAGTTCGGGAACCGGAGCTCGCTGGCCTGCTGGAGTTCTTCGTCCGAAGAAGTCCTCTCGCTGAGCTGCTCGTGGCTGCTAGCCTGTTAGCCCCGTTAGCTTAGCAGGTAGCATGTTGTGCAGTTAGCGTCCGCTAACCAAGCGGCGAAACAGCAAAAAAAGAAAATGCACGGGAGCTGGGGCTGCTGGTCTTCTTAGAATTTTTGGGTTTTCGCTTTCCCTTCTCAGGAGCCATGGCTGAGAAGAGTCGAGCTCGTTAGCAGTACTAACGTTGTCCGAATAAGTCTCCGTCGCGCCGCTTTCGCTGGCTAGCCTGCTACTCGTTAGCAGGGTAGCGGTGTGACGCAGTCAGCGCCGTCGAGCAAAGCAGCTGCGAAGAGAGAAACTTCAAGGTTAAAAGAAAAACGCTGGACTAGCTTTCGCCAGCCCAGCAATACGTAGGAAATTTCTCTGTACGCTCAGCGTAGGGAGCGAGCTCACCTCTAACGAGCGATGTGTCTACAGAGAAGTCCCACGAAGTTCAGGTTTATGCACCATAACTCAAGTTCCCTGAAGGGAACGAGGTGCAACACAATTGGCCCTTTTCAATGCCAAAGCTCGGTGAAGTGCACTTGGAGACCGTTTGGATGGGCGCTAGCGTCTTAAGTACCCAGAGGGCGGGGCCTCTGAGGTGACGCCGACGCCCACTGCCATAAAGGCGTGAGTGTATTCCTTCAGGTAATCAAGCGGGGCGCAATTTCCCATAGCAATAGTGTTGCACCGAGTGAACCTGACTGACAAAGGGAACATCTCATCACCAGCAAAAAAATAAATCCCACTATGGAAGTTGGTGCATGTGAGACTCCAGTTCGTTTGTGGCTCCTTGGACTGAAGAAGTCCTTTGGATGAAGAACAAAACATCTCAGCAAAACAAACCATCCAGATGACCTAATTGAACTTTGTTGGATTTCATCGTACAGCAGTTGTCCAAGACATGAGGATTTCAAATAACAAGCAACTCGTGCTTTAAGTTGGAAAACTCTTCTTTTTATTGAAAGAACAGAAGCAAAACTTTTCAAATTTGTATTTCTGCAGGACTGGATCATAGCCTGGGTTTTAATTAGGAAACTAATTTTTCTTTGCATACATATAAACATACATATGTTTATGTACTTTTTTGCATACATGGCCTATGGTTTGCAATCAAGTATAAATGAGAATAAAGGTTATAACTACAGGCTTGTAAAGACTAAAACTAATGGAACATTTACAACCTACATTTACAGGCCTAATAATAAAGTAGTAAAGAAAGGTCATGTCAATCAATGAGCACTAACCGTGTCTCGTAATGACGTTATTTTTCAGAAAACAATACAACCAGCTTGTTCAAAGCTTTCTTCGTCGGTCTTTAGGAAAACAAAACCATCTGCACAAATGTTGGTTAACAAAACACCTTCAGAGCAACAACACGATATGAGGTGGCTGTGGTCAGATATTTTTTTATCTTAGTTGCATATTTACAGTCAGAAAATAAACCAAGACGAGGGAACAATACCTCTCCTGTTGCTTTCTTTAAGGTGTTGAGAAAAAAGTAGTCTCCAGGACTTATGAGGTGTTATTATCAAATTATATTATAAACAATCTATTACTTTCCAAGAGTTTTAAATGCTTCATTTCTGAGGAAACTTTAAGTACCTGTCAGAGTCACGGTGCAGAATTCTCATCCCATAGTTGAAAACTTCAAAAGCACAACTCCTGATGGTAAACTGTTCACTCGCTGGAAATGTTGTAGACGTGCAAATGTTAAGTTAAAGGCACACGAGGATGCACATAAGCAAACAAAGAGTATTTACAAAGACAATCAATGTTTATATATAAATAATTATACGATAGTACTCGTGCAGAATCTGAAATATGTCCCTGCTTCCAAAGTGAGGCTTTGGTGTATCACAAACTTCAGTAACTGTCAGAGAATGTGTTGCAACAAATCAATCCTCTACAACAAGAATTGAACAAATCAACTCCTGCAGTTTCCCCTCCGATCCAGCAGGAGTCCCCCTCCACCCACAGAAGTGTTAGAAGGAGATGGATGGAGGGATGTGCTTCAGGTGGCAGGAGTGGCAGAGCAGGTGACCGTTCAGAGGGTAGCAGCGGTGGCCCTCCTCGTCGTTCAGCTCCATCTCGCAGTCCTGAACGACACAGATGATTAAAGACGAGTGAGCGCAACAGGAAGGACCAGAGGAGAACTGGACTCATCTGTGTGTTTTATTAAACTCAGTTCAGACCACTGAGAACAGAAAAAACATCCTGAGAGAAAAAAACTGCTTCAGCACATTACGAGGCGCTTCACTTGCAGATTCTTGAGGATAAATGTTGTCTAAAATATACATTTATTGTGTGAATGTTTATGAAGCATTCACACTATTGTGATCCTTTTTTCATCCGTAGGTTTCTCTGCATCTTTCTCGATCCACAATTCTGGCGCCATTTCAACACATCATATATCAAAACGTTCAGCTCGTTCAGGAGAAGGGTGCTATGGTTTTTGGTATTGGTGCAGCTTTAGCTTTTTGAAATATTTTGCCTTTTCTGCCATTTTTTTCTCATAGAAAATGAATTGAGTTCCTTTTATATCCTTCAAATCTTCAGATCTGTTTACAACCTTTTACTGCTCCTTTCACATTTTGATCACGTTCAGCTTCTTTCAGCTTCCTTGTGCAAATTTTAACTTTTTTCCAGCTACTTTTAGCTAATTTCAGCTGGGGGTTGGGGGTCCAGCTGTTTTGTGCTCTTTTCAGAATCTTTCTTCCAACTATAAAAATGTTTGTGCTTTTCCTAACTTCTGCCTGCTAATTTCAGTTGTTTATACAAGTTTAAACTTTTTCTGCTATTTCAGATAATATGTACCGGTAGCTGTTTTTAATGCCAGTTTTAGCTTTATCAGCTAATTTCACATATTTTGCACTCCTTTCAAATTGTTTCAGCCTAATTCAGGAAAACTGTGCTCTATTCATGTCATTCTAGTAACTTAAGCTTCTTTCTGCTTTTTAGCTACTTTTCAGCATTTTATTGTGCACATTTCTGCATTTTTATTTTTCAGACAATATCCAATTTTTTGTGCTCATTTCTGCTTCTTTCAGCCTAATTGGGCAAACGTTATTTCTGCTTTCTTCTGATAACTTAGGCTTGTTCTAACTTTTCAGCTAGAATTTTTTTTGCTAATTTCAGCTGTTCTTAGAGAAATTCAAGTTTTTTTTGTACTAATTTCTGCTTCTTTTAACCTACTTAAATTATTTTAGCTCATTTCAGCTTGTTATGCTCCTTTCAGCTTATTCCTGCTAGTTTCAGTTATTTCAGCTACTGTTTAGCTGTTTATGCTAGTTCAAGCTTTTTCAGATAATTCCACATTTTTGCAATAATTTTGACTTTTTTTCTGCCTAACTCAACAAAAATATGTGCTCTCTAGACTTCCTTCTGGTAA
>JBBPBX010027121.1:13906-37537 GCA_038048925.1 Garcialebias charrua
TTCTGCAAGTTCTTGAGCAATAAGCATTCACACTGCAGTTTTGCAGGGAATGCAATTTCTTTAGTTATTTTTATCCGTTTGAAACGTTCAGTCACTCCCTCCACATTATCTAACCAATTTTCAACTGATAAAACTAAAAGTGCAGCAGCTGACAAAGAAAAAGAAGAAGATGGAGAGCAGCTTCATACCTGCTTGATTCAGCGCTGCATAATTACTAAGACTAATTAAGATCACGAATCTGCTCATTCAATTTATTTTAATGAGCTTTTCAGAGACTCTGTGACTCAGAGCTGTACAGCAAACCTTTTCAGTTTTCCAAGTAACTTTTCTGTTCGTTTTAAACCCACCTCACAGTGATAACATTCCACGTGATAGTCTTTGTCCATGGAAACAACTCTTATAGTTTCATCTGAGCCCTGAAAGAGAAATTCACATGAAAGCAATCATCAGAAAACGCTTCACGGGTTTCTCTTCTCCTTCATACTAAACCTTCAGTCTTCTCCTTCATACTAAACCTTCAGAAGATCAATAAAGGTTTAGAGATGTTTGGTGTAACCACATCCATCTGTGTATTATTTCTGTTTTGAACTATATTTTCTAACTTTACTACTAAAAAAAAATTTAATTTTTTTTTAAAATCTTTGTAAATAAAGCGATCTTATTTTTAAAATGTTCGTCTGTGGAATAAAGCAAAGTTTAGTGTTTTCATTGAATAAAATAGTAAATTACATACGTTTTAACAGACAGCCCATACTTGTTTATATTGATAACACATTATACAATCAGATGCATCATTTTAAAGTAAAACTATCATTCCTAGAATGAATACATGTTGCCTATCTCTTTACATGGCACCATTTTAAAGAAAAAAATCTTAAATTATCTGTTAGCATTCAAAACTCTGCTGGGACTTACTCTCGGACCATAAGGTGCACCAGATTATAAGGCACATTAAGCAAAACCAAACAGTCAGATAAGTCAAACTTTATTCAACTCATTCACAATAACCACATAAAATTGGGTTGAGGTCAGTAAGCACAACCAGAAGTAATACATGGCGCACCTGATTATAAGGCTCACTGTCGATTTTTGAGAAAATCAAAGGATTTTAAGTGCACCTTATAGTCCAAAAAATACGGTACTACCACATCAATTTTTAGCTCATTAGTTGTCAAATTGCTCGAGTCAAAACAAACTCGGTGTTGCCTAAAGTCAATTCGCTGTGGCGGCCATACTGAACTGGACTGACACAAAATGTTTTTAGTTGTAGATGTACAGTCAATAGATACTTGGAGAGTTTTGTTAACTTGTCTGTGGTTCATGAAATATTTTACTAACAGATATACACATCTAGGCAGTTAGATGACTGCCTTCTTTTACGTTTCATGATATAGTTTATCCTAAACAATGACATTTCAGACCCTGAAAAAATTTATCAAATGAGAATTTGATTTATATGTGATTGTTAATTTGACTTTTGCATTCCAACCACCACGCATCAGTGACAAGAATTAAAATGTCAGATAAACCTGACACGGTCCACAAAAATCTGAGCTGATTTGAGCTTCCACCTGCAGCTTCTTCAAGCAAATTTCAACAAACCGTGGTTGTTATTAAACTGTATTTATTTGTTGCTTTTTGCAAATGAATCTTACAACAGCTTGCAAAAATAAAACTGAGATGAAGAAAGTTGTAAACTTCAAAAGATAATACCCTTTTTGTTTAGTTTCAAAACCTTAAACAAATTTGCAGCAAGAAAATACTGTATATCTAATAAACAAAAAGTGAAAACACAAATACAGGGGGTCCCCGACTTACGAGCGAGTTCCGTTACTACGACTATCTCGTAAAACGAAATCTCGTTTGTCAGAACCCGAAACACGTGTAGCTCGTAAGTCTGGATTTTCGGTCGTAAGTCGGAAAATTTATGCTAGCGCTACTACGAATACTCGTTTTTCATCACAAACGTTCATACTAGTTCATAAGCGCGCTCAGAAACTTGTTTCCGAATGGTTAGCTAACACACTTTCATCTAAAAACACATAAGTGCTGTATTTTATGTATGTTCTTTACAAATTTACTGTTCGTTAGTGAGCTCGTAAGTCCGGAACCTCGTAAGTAAGAGCGCTCGTAAGTCGGGGATCCCCTGTATCCTTTACTGGTGTGAACAAAACTTATCAGTGCTCTGGAATGTAGCGTATGCAACCAAAAAACATGTTCAAGTAAGAGTGCTACAAAATTAGCATAACTTTACAAAATAAAATAAAAAATAAAAATGCAAGCTTATGACACAAGTGCTACATACAGTACTGTATTTGTTATTCTAGATTTAACAAGGACATTTGAATAAAGTCAAATCTTGTTAAACAAAAATAAAATTTGAACATTGCTACATAAAGGGTGAGCATGATGCCCTGAGGTTGATGAAAAATGTGTCGCATGATCCTGGTCCAGATTTCATGCTCGGCTCTTCTGTCCTCTCTGAGCCTGTTTCAGCAGCGAATCAAAGTCGAGGTCTTCAAAGCGGCTTTTGGACGGGGACGGATCTGCGTCTCTGTTAGCATCTGGAGAACAAAAGAGCATTTACAAACTGGATTCCACCAAACAGCAGAAAAAAAACTGCTAATGTGAAACTGCAGGTCATTTATACTCAAAGTTATCTAAAGATGTCCTTTTTAGTTTTGGTCTATATGAACTGTAAATTACAGGTTCGGAAAAGCTGCTATCAAAAATATACATGCATATTTTATACTGTATATTAAACCACTTATCAAAAAAGGAGAACTCTGTTTTCCTGTCTTGGGTCAAACGTTCAAAAAGTTGCAGCACAACCGATTCAGGTTTATTTCTATCTGAGATTTTCTCAGATTTTCTCATGGTGTATCCACAGACAAAAAACAACTTACTGTTTTGTCTCATAGTTAAACTACAATCATGTATCTTGATCTGACAGCTGCTGCTCACGAGCTTTGCACCGATGTCCTCCATCGCTGAGGGATTTAAATAGTGAATGTTTGTCGTTTTTGACATGAGTGTTTTTCTGAACTGGAACTGAACAATGTGAGTAAACTTAATGTGATTTGTAAGTGTGTAGGAGTTTCACTTTGTATAAGAAGAGAGCAGCACAGAGTGATGGATCCTGGTGAGTGGAGGGAGCAATTTTATCCACCACCACATACAATGGTGGAGCTACGTGGTGGCTAATGGTGGCCACGGCCCCCAAAGATTATTCTCTAGCCACCGCAATCATTTGAGGAAACTACACTTTTAAGCACTATAAAAATGAGAAAACAACTTTTCTTAAATGGTTAGGGAAGTCAGTTTGTCAGTTTATGTATATCAGTGTTTCCCCTACAGTTATCCAGGGAGGGCACCAGTCCAGTCAACAGAACCCTTCACCCACAACGCCCGCCCTCGCCCCGATCAACGAAGCGCTAAGCTAGCGGCATGCAATATAGATGCGCTAGCTATAAAACTACAGACATGGCACTCTGCTTCTCTCACGCATACAGCCCTCCCCCCCAGGGGAAACATTGTATATGAATGGCAGTGGCCATCTTGGATTTTCATATGGCTACCCAATTTTCGATGGGGACTTTTTTTTTTTTTTACGCCTAGATGCAGCCACACACCAAAATTGAAGTCTGTGTATTACTTATTTTTCAAGTTATCCAGCTCACAACGTTTACATCCATTGATACGGTGGCAGCCATCTTGGATTTTGATGTGACAACCCCATTTTTGAAAATGGCATCCTACGCCTAGATATAGCGACACACCAAAACGGAAGCCAGTTCCTTACGTGTTTTCCAAGTTATGCTTGCAACAATCACAGATGGACAGAGTATTTCTAATTTCCCCTCTTCGCTCCACAACGGGGGACAATTCTCTTTGACAAAGTTCCCAGAATGCTGTCTGGACGGGTTCATGTCTCACCAAGATCAGCGTAGTTGGTGCTGCAGAACTGTCTTCGTCCACCAAAGCAGATGTCAAACGGCAACTCATCGGGCTTCCGTAGTTTGCCACCGTTATCGATGGCTGCAAAAGCGTCTTCCATATTGTAGAACGTTACAAAGCCGTAGTGGTCTCTGTGGGAGACAAAAGATGGGCGATTTTAATTAACAGGTAAAATAAGCTTCAAAGAGCCGAGCCAGTTGTTTTGCACACCTACCCTCTGTCTCTAAAGTGAAGCGAGACACATTCTACCTCTCCAAACCGAGAAAAGCGTTCGCTCAGTTCATCTTGGGTCATTGTTCGACGGATGCGGCCCACGTACACCACCCTGCGCTCATCCTAGGTCAACAGATTAAATATCTTTACAGCCACCTGAAAAGACATCTATACATCCACACCGTGACGTTGACTCACTATGGCTTTAAGTTTCTGATTCATCACCTCCTGCTCTTTCCTGAGCCTCCTGGTCTCTGAGCAGCTGCAGGAGCAACGAGAGGAAGAAGAAAACAGAAATTACTCTTACAGAACAGCACGTCTGTTTGAAATCATCACCAAAAGCTCATCGATAAGCCCAACGGACCTGCGGACTTCTCTCCACGGTCTGTGGCGTATCTGTGGAGGAGGTGACCAGGACGGGGTGGGAGATCTAGACCGAGACCAGGACCTGGATCTAGACCTGCTCAATCTGGAATATGACAATCTGTAGCGCCGAGGAGGGGAGCAGGAAACGCAGGAAGAGGGCAACGATGAACATGAACTGCTTTCTGATCGCCTGCGATGGATCCTGTGGGACAGATGTAGAGAGAGGGTAAAAGTTACACCCATAAATCTTACGCAACGTAAAGCACGCCTTAAAGGAACGCACATCGCCCGGCACATTTCATGCTGTTTTAGACTAAGATCATCTTGTTTGGAAACGATGGGAGTTGTAGCTGTTCTGATCATCCTTTGAAAATACAATTGAGTACCGTATTTTTTGTTCTATAAGGCGCATTAAGCAAAACAAAACGGCTGAATGAGTCGAACTTTATTCAACTCATTCACAACCACACAAGATCGGTTTCAGGTCAGTAAGCACAACCAGAATTAAAACATAAGGCTCACTGTCGATTGTTGAGAAAATTCAAGTATTTTAAGTGCGCTTTATAGTCCAAAAAACACGGTACTTTCATGCTGTATTAAAAGATACGTTTATGCTCAGAGTATGTGTTGTGAATGACTCTCAGCTACTACCGCACCAATATCTGTAAAATTAACTGAGTTATAGCTATTCATATACAGGTAGTCCTCGGGTTACAACGGTCTTGAGTTAAAACGTTTCGTGGTTACGGCGCATCTCCCATAAAAACAAAAATACAGTAAAATTATTTTTAAAAGCCGAGTTATGCAGTTTACGGTTTTACGTTGTAAACGTAGCGGCGGAGGAATAATGCACTGTACTCTCTAAAAAAGCTAAGTCTGGTCCTCTGGACATTCCAAAAAACAAAACAAAACTGTACTGTGAACGCGGTTTTATGTCGTAAACGAATAGAGAATGCAGCGGATGGGCGGAGGAATACAGCGTCACCAGCATCCCAGTAGGCCATTAACTCTTTTTTCCCTTCATTATGGCTCCCAAATATGTTTTTTGATAATTATGTAGGGTACTGTGTTAGGATAGGCTAAGTGCTTGGTAATACAGTACTGTACATGTATATGGTGCAGTATGTACCGTATTTTTCGGATTATAGGTCGCACCTTTTTATGTTTTTTTTTTCAAGGCCTGTGACCTATACACCAGTGCGACCTATTTATGGATTTTCCCCCCATATTTTTAGACCAATTTTTGACTCAGTTATGAGCCTTTTTCAGTTTGGCAGAAAATGGTGCAGTACCACTTTCGGCCGCTAGGGGCGCAATGCAGTACCACTTCCAGAGGAGTACACCGACCCAAGAAGAAGACCGTTTCCAGCTCATGTGTCTGAAAAAAAGCTCCGCTGCTCGGACTGACTCTGGCTGTGTCTCAATTCAGGGGCTGCATCCTCATGAGGACCCAGCCTAGCTGGGCCGAGTCGGCCACGCACTCACAAGACCGGGTGGGCTGGACGAAACTGCTGAAATGGGACGGTCTAGCCTTCAGTTTTTTTTTTTTGGGTGGGAAGTGTGCGCGCTTGGTGTGTGTGTGGAAAGAGAAGGGACTCCGTTAAAAAAAGATTTGTTAGCTGAATATATATATTAGTGTTTCTGAGTTTACTGTTTGAAAATAACTGATTACAAATCAGCTTATTTTAACACGTGCGTAGCAAGGATTTTCCGAGGGGCGATCTGTTAAAACTCAGAGTGGACCTACAAAAAGCAAGTTGTCCAGTAGCTCAATTGGTTAATCATTGGGCTGGCGCGCAGATCCTTTTCTCAAAAGCTGGTTCGAATCTCACTCGGTACGGTTAAAACTTATTTTACGTTTGTCTTTTTTTGGATAAAAATATGAGGACTGAGATTTAAAAAAAGGAGTTTGTGAAACTCCTTTTTTTTAATCCAATAAATGACAAACGTAAAATAAGTTTTAACCGTACCGAGTGAGATTCGAACCAGCTTTTGAGAAAAGGATCTGTGCGCCAGCCCAATGATTAACCATTTGAGCTACAGGACAACTTAGTTTTTGTTGGTCCACTCTGAGTTTTAACAGATTGCCCCCAGAAGTAATCGGTTCTTAACAAACAGTAAACTCAGAAACACTAATATATATTCAGCTACGGTAACATTTTTTTTTTTTGTCGTTTCTGTAGTTAAATTTTAATGAGATATAATTCGCGCTGAGGTTGTTGTTAGAACGAGCTGATGACTCAACAACACGCAGCAGTCCCGACCCTGCACGCAGAAAGTCCCCCCCCCCGCAAAATCTCTGCTGGCGCTACGAATTCTGGGATAGCCTCCGTCTTGAAGGTTCCACGGATGCATCCTTAGATTTCGACAGGAAGTAGGCTGCATTCCTCGGCCGCATGAGGAGGAGTCTTCGAATTGGGACAGTCCTCCACGCGGGGCAATGACGTATGCGGCCGACAAATGCGCACTCATGAGGACCCAGCCCCTGAATTGAGACACAGCCTCTGTCGGCCTCCTGGTCTGGATGTAGCTTCTGTTAGCTCTGTTTGTTTGCTGTTTGTTAGCAAGATAAGTCAAGAACCACTCAGCTGATTTTTCTGAAACTTACAGAATGGAATCACAGTGTGGACGTTTACAAGTGAGTAGCTTTATAAGATGTTTGAGATAAAATTTAAAAAAACGATCTTTTATTAGCATAGCTTCTGTTAGCTTGTGGTTGTATTTCTGTTTACCGGTATGTTATAAATAGCTTTGAAACTAATCGGTGTATATTTTTTCTGCTTACAGAGTGTAATTATAAGGCTTTAATGTACGTAACTATGTCCTGGAGAAAACATTTGAGATGAGATTCGATTTTTTATTCGTGTTTTCAGAGACGGACTCGTCTCGTGTTAGCTTCTGGCAGACAGTAGCAGCAGAGCTAAACACTCGGTCCATATTGCCGGGTTGACTCAGCGGTCACGCGGCGCGTCAGCGGTGGATGGCGCGTTACTTCGGCGGTGACGTAGGTGCGACCTAAACACCGGTGCAACCTATTTATGGATTTTTCCAATTTTTTGGCAATAATTGGACACTGCGAGTCTGCGACCTATATTCCGGTGCAACCTATAATCCGAAAAATACGGTAAGTATATTTCGACTTACGTCGAAAATCGGTTTACGCCGCCACGTAGGAACGGATCTACGTCGTAAGTCGAGGACTACCTGTATTGGCTAGTGTTGACTAATCGTGGCAGCCATTTTGAAATTGATCGACTTCAAAAGTTAATCTGTTGTAGCTACGGTAAGTGATTATTTCCTGAAAAGCTCATTGAAACCCGTCAAGCGGTTCATGAGATATTTTGCTAACAGACAGTTGACTCTGAATAGTTAAATGCTACATTTTAAACAAAGATCTTGCACGATCTGATTAGTGCTCGGAAAGCGTTGGGACTCGGTCTCAGATGAGTACCTCGGTCTTTTCGGAGAGCAAGATGAACAACTGGAGGACGAGGACGACGATGATGACGACGAAGAGCTGGAGTCAGAGCGTGGAGATCTTCTTCTGTATCTCCTCTTGTCCCTTCCCCTGGCAGGAGGGCTGGGAGGGGGTGTAGGAAGAATAGATGGGGGGTTCTGGGTTTTGTTGTCGCCCTCCGTGACGGCTGTATCTGAGAACAGCAGAGCGACTGAACAAGTCCAGGGTTGCTGTTGCTGCAGCGCAACGTGTTCATGTGAAGCGTGTCTTTTACTTTCCTCGGGGGGGTCGGAGTCCCCGGTCTCCAGCTGCTGTTCTGTTGGGGTCTTAGACGTGTCTTCAAGTGGGGAGGCCTCGGCTCTGCTGCACTGAAAGGCAGCAGGATCATCCGCAGAGCCACAGTAATCATGATCGAAGGGTAAATATGAAAACATGTGAGCAGGGGGCGTCTCTGCTGGGCTCACGGGGGTCTTCCTGGCTGGGAGGGGGCGCGGGTCGATCATCTGAACGGACTTGGATGCAGGTTTTTGTCGTCTTGCGAGCAGCTCTTGTTGAGAGCTCACAACGATTTCAGTGCCAAGGGGCTCGGGGATGTTTAGGGGCTCCCCCGTACGCTGGTCTAACAGACTCCCTGAAGTTCTCGAAGCTTCACGTGGTTCCACGGGAGGTTTGAGCTGAAACGCAGAGGTCCTCTCTGACCCTGCAGCTTCGGGTTTCTTCAGGTCATCCGTTTGTACGTTTGAAGGTAAAGAACCAGGGATGAGTGTGGGCTCAATATGGTCTTCTACAGCTAAAGGTGGAAGATTAAAAAACAGACGTTAAGACAAGAATGGACGATCACACAGCATCATCGTCTCTTAGCTTCTGACTGGTGTAGCAGACAACATGGCGGAGGAGCTCATGCATGAACATGGTGGTCACATTTATAAAACCTCCTGGGGCGTTTGTGATGTTTGCTACAAATCAAAGCTGAAAATCAAAACTACGTCTACATTTCACAGATAATCTGTTTGTATTAAAATAACGCTCGTCTGTAGTTCAAATTCAAAACACGCAGTACATGCTTCTTTTGGACCCTGATGTGTCACCTTGTGTTTCCTCAAACTGTTCCAGCAGGCTGGTCAGATCAGAAGCTTCAATTCCTGACAAATAAAAAAAAAAGGAACAAAATCTGAGAATATCACTTTGAAAGGATTGTATTTCCATCTACCGTATTTTCTGGAATATAGGTTGCACCTGAATATAGGTCGCATTGTCCAATTATTGCCAAAGAATTGGAAAAATCCATATATAGGTCGCACCTGAATATAGGTCGCACCTACGTCAAAATGTGGACCGTGTTTAGCTCTGCTGCAAATGTCTGCCACAGGAGCACACAGCAAGGCTTTTAAGAAGATTAACACTTAAAAACAATTATTTGTTTGATAAAAATTATAGCAAATATGTGTCTGAGCTGAACTTTTCTTTAATAAATGAATAATTTTAGCAGGATAAACACCTAAAAAATATTTGTTAGCTGACATTATTGTAAGAGTGTGTCTCAGTTTAATTTTTGTTAATAAATGATTACAAATCAGCTTATTTTATAAAAAGCCATAAATAGGTCGCACCTGAATATAGGTCGCAGGGCATGCAGAAATTATAAAAAGCTGCGACCTATATTCTGGAAAATACGGGTAATTCATCACCAATACATTTAAATCAGATCAACAACTTTAATATCAGTATTTAAAGAAAAGTTTTTGTTTTTTCTGGGTTACTCGGATCAAACAGGACCGATACGTTGTGATCTTTAGATGTCTTTAAAAAAAACTGATAATTTGTTCTGCCCTGTACATAAAATTATTACAAATCACTTTTCTCCCAAACTGTCCATTTATTTTCCCCTTATTTCCACAGTTTACCTGATTCGACTGCAGCACTCGGCTCTTTGCAGTCAGTTTGAGGAGGTGACGGTTCTCCTGATGGAATTTGGAGAACATCTGGCGACTCCTCCTTCACCGGCATGGACGTCTCTATGGGAGCTGTGGGACACTTTATAGATTTGACTGGATCTGGACTTGATGACCGAGGACCCCTAGGTAGCGGCTCAACTCGGTTTGTTTGGCTATTTGGAGCTTTAACTGACGACGGAGCTGACCCAGTTAGTACTGGAGATCCAGAGGAAACATCTGGAGGCATCTTGGCAGGACTGGCTTTACTTCCCTGAGACAGCGTGGTGGTAAATTCTTTGTTTGAAGATGACACGAGCGACTCTGTGTCTGATGCGATGGCCTGAGAAGGTGCAGCTGAGAGGTCGTTGTGGATTTCTTGTAAACATCTGGACTCTGGAGAGGAGTTTGCAGCTGGATTTGAAGGCAGGGAGAGGAGGACGGGGTTCGGAGGATCAATATTACATACAGTCTGCTTCTTTAATGGACTCTTCTCGCCTTCTAGCAGGTTTGGGTTAGCTTTGTTATCTGGGAGTGGACTGGCAGGCGAGATCATTTTGGATTTAGCTCTTGAGCACTTCAGTCTGCTGCGATGTGGATAAGAGGATCGTTTGGACTCAGAGGGATGCGATGAAGAGGCACGATGGGATGAACTCTCATTTCTATGAAGGTCTGGATCGAGGTATGTCATCTTTGGTCTGCGGGGGTTATGTTCCTGTCCCTGAAAACAGAAGATCGGGGTCAGCTCTTTAGGGGTCTCAGGGACGGAGGGCCACTTGGTCATGTAATCCCCCGGTTTCTCCACCAGGGGTCGCTTATTCTGACGAAGTAGCCTGTACTCCTGGAGGCTGAGGGACTTCACTTTCGGCTTCTGATGTCCAACATCAGTGTTATCTTTACTGTCAGGCGTCAGGGTTGGAAGGTCAAGGGTCAAACTTTCTGATTTAGTTTCATGTGTGTCTCCGCTGAGTTGGTCTTTCTCACCGACCCCCTCTTCCTCAGATTCATCGAACGAAGCCACGTGAACGGGGCCGAAGCTCACCCTCTTCCTCTCTCTGGTCGACGCAGCTCTGGGCGAGTTTCCGTTCAGCAACACGCTCTTCAAGCGCCAACCTTTATCTCCCTTTGCATCCAACACGTCCTCCTCCTTTGCCCCTTTCACGGGCGCCTCTTCATCAGATACGACATTTATTTCTTCGTCGCTCCACTCGGTGGGCCGTTCATACTTCCACACCTCTTCTTGAGAAAAAAGAAACTGATTTTCCCTCGATTCGTCCTCCTTCTCCACGTGAAGCTTCAGACAGTAAGGATGCATGAGCTTCACCAGGCTGAGGATAGACGCTGAGCTGAAAACCTCAACTTTAGCCTCCGCTTTCTTGTTTTTTGTGCAAAACGATTGATTTTGGGGTTTCAACATCTGTGGAAGACTATTTTCTTCTGTTTTATACTCCTGGTAGTTTTCACCATTAGTCTTCGGTAGTTTGGATCTTGATCGAAGTCTCTGAGAAGGTGAAAAGACCTAAAAATATTTAAAAAATATATATATATTTTCATTTATTTATTTATTTATTCATTTTATAAAAAAAGAACACACAACACATGTTTCTTGTATAAAAAAGAAAATATAAAATGAAAGGCGGCAGAAGAAGAAAATATCTTATTATGTCTGCCCCTTTTTAAAAAATAATAATAATTTCAAACAATAATTATATATAAGTAATAATGAACAAAAAGAACAACTCATCTCAATTTTCGAATTTCGAGATATTACACATTGAACTACTTCATACGTATTGCTTCAACAATTCACTCTTTATCATTTCTTTTAAACACAAACATTGACATTGCTTTTTTTATATCACACTCCAAGTCATAGTCAAGTCTAAGTCTAAGTCAGTCTAAAGGCCCCAATATACCTGTTTCTTTTGCCTCACGCCGCTCGGCGCCGTGGGAGCGCCGCGGCAAAAGCCTTTGATCACGGGCGTGAACGAGCCAAGGTCAAATTTTACTACGCCTACGCGCGCGCGTTGATAAACTGCCTCGCGTGTCAGCAAATGAAAATAGGTGGGTCTGCAGTGGAAGTGGTCTCCAGCTACAAATACTTGGGTGTACACATGAATGATAACCTCAGCTGGAGCAACAACACCACCAGCCTGATCAAGAAAGGTCATCAGAGACTCTACTTCCTCAGACGGCTGAGACGAGCTGGTCTGAGCAGCCCAGTTCTCACCTCCTTCTACAGGTGTGCAGTGGAGAGCATCCTGTGCTCCAGCATCAATGTGTGGCATGGAGGCTGCACAGTTGCAGAGAGGAAAGCTCTACAGAGAGTGGTGAAGGCTGCACAGAAGTCTGTTGGAGTCAGTCTCCCCACCATCACAGACATTTACACCTCCAGATGCAGGAAAAGAGCCACCTGCATCATGAAAGACCTCACTCACCCAGCACACTCACTCTTTGCCCCACTCCCCTCAGGACGGAGGTTGAGGAGCATCAAATGTAGAACCACTAGACTGAGGAACAGCTTCTACCCTGAGGCTGTTAGACTCATGAATAAATAAAATAAAAAATAAACACTGCAAAATATCACATCATGCTGATGCTGATCTGTTTTCTTGTTGCTGTGTTCATCTGTGACCATCTGCTCATACAAACTCATGTTCGTGCTGCTGTTTATTCCCACTATATTAGGCTTAGTGTATTACTAGTTGATGTTTTTCTTAGTTAATTCTAGATGTTATTACTGTTTTTCTCTTGCATTTGTTGTTGGATGTAACTGGGACCCCGTGTACATAATCTCGTTTTCATCACATGTACCACATGCGGTGCAAATGACAATAAAGACTCTCTGACTCTGACTCTCTGAAATCAGCTGGATTTAAATAGTTTCGATTTGACGGCTCTTCCAAATGTGCGCGCGCGGTGCGAAAACCTTCATCTCTTTAAAATTTAACAAGATAAACACCTAAAAATATATATTTGTTTGCTGACATTATAGTAAAGGTGTATCTGAGCTGAACTTTACCTTTAAAAATTAAAGTAATGTTCAAATCAGCTGGATTTAAATAGTTTTGCTTTGACGGCTCTTCCAAACGTGCATGCGCGGTGCGAAAACCTTCATCTCTTTAAAATTTAACAAGAACACCTTAAAAATACATTTGTTTGACATTAGTAAAAGTGTGTCTCAGCTGAGCTTTTCTTAATAAATGCACTTTGACCGTTAAAACATGGCAAAATGAAGCAGACGAAATAAATTATAAATAAATTGAATTTTAGCTCAAACATCTCTTATAGCTAATCAGTTGTAAATGTCCATCCAGTGATTACTGTACTTTCTGTAAGTTTCATCAAAATCTGTCCTGTGGTTCTTGAGCTATTTTGCTAACAAACACTGAGGTAACAGTAATAATAATAATAATAATAATGAATTCAATTTATACCACACTTTTCATTAATAAAAATCTCAAAGTGCTACTAAGTGCAACAAAGCAAAAATCAAATAAAACAAGTAATAAAATCAAGTAAAATCAATAATAATATCAACTAAGATTAAAGACAGAATCATGTGGAGGCAGAATAGGCCTGCTTAAAAAATAAATAAATGGTTTTCAGAATCTGTTGGAATCCTGGCAAAAACCAATGCAGATCTGTTCCTGTCTTTGATTTTATACGTCTACCTTATAATGTTTTGCTAGTTTTTTGATACTTTGTAAAAAAAAAAAAAAAAAAAAAAAAACTTTCTTTTGTTTTTTTTCTTCTCTCTTTTGTTTTCTATTGTTTATTGTTTGTTTGTTTATTGTTTATTGTTTAAGGAAATTATACCACTGCTGTTCATTGTTCTTTAGTTTTAGCAGGTCGCTTTCGTAAATGAGCCCTTGAGGTTCAAAAGATTTACCTGACTAAATAAAGGTTGAATGAAAAATAAATAAATAAATAAATAAATAAAACAAGTGATAAAATCAAGTAAAATCAATAATAATATCATTATTATTATCATTATTAACAATAGTTCAGACCTCCAGAGAGCAGGAGGCCGTGCTGCGACAGAGTGAGTCCAAGCAGAGGAGGCTACGGTCGGACACATGAGCTGGGAACGGTCAGTGGACCCTAGCGGCCGAAAGTGGTACTGCTCCATTTTTTTTGTCAGAATGAATGGAAACGGTCATATCTCAGCCAGAAATTGGTCTAAAAATATGGGGAAAAATCCATAAATATGTCGCTTCACCGTATAAGTCGCAGGACATGCAAATTAGTAAAAAAAATTGCAACTTATACGCCGAAAAATACAGTACCTGGATGAATTCTGGATGTTTCTTTTGAACCCAAATGTGGCTTCTACCTACCTTAGAGGCACGGTTGTTCCTGTACACTGTTTGGCTGAGGAACTCGGAGTCTGGCAGGACGTCGAAGGGAGAAAACGATTTGTCTTCATCTTCCTCCACCCGGTCAAGCATCTCAGTCAGTGCGGACAGCATGGTCTCATTGTCCTCATCCACAATATTCTTACTCTAATGGGGGGGAAAAAAGATAAAGTGAGATTTTATCCATCAAATTTGCATCGGTATGGAAAATGTTGATTTTTGACTTCTGAAAGAGGGCTAATCTCTACTTAATGACACCAAGATGTTGTAGACTTTTCAAGTATCAATTCATCGTAATATTCTAACCTCTGATGCAACAGCAGAGTCTTCCAAAATGGCCAAGATGGAGCAATCGACACAAGACGGTGTGTCAAAGTTGCCTTCTCCAACATGACTTCTGTTCAGGACCAACTGCAGGCACACAAACATAAAAAACATCAACTTTCAAATAAAATAAATCATATCTTTGATTCACCTAATAAGATGACGGGTTATACACTCAACACACAGTCATGTGCTCATTCAATTTGCACTACTTCTCTTATTTGCACTACTGTTTGTATTACATTACTGTCTACAGTCATACTACTGTTTACATCTACATTTACTCTACTTTTTATATCTACACTACTTCTCTTATTTGCACTACTGTTTGTATTACATTACTGTCTACAGTCATATACTGTTTACATCTACATTTACTCTACTTTTTATATCTACACTACTTCTGATTTATATATTATTTTTACTAGCCTTATTGTACATGTCACTTTACCTCTATACCAAGATCAAAGACCTCATACATATACTGTGTACATAAACTTCATATGCTGCTTTGTCACTTTATTACAAATGTCAATGTCAGAACCTTCATTTTATTTTACAGATATACTTTTTTATACTTTTATACTACTATGCTAAAACTCAGGACAGTATCACACTTTTATTATTTCATTTTATGCTTGTTTTTTTTAAAATGTTTTAATGTTTAAATGGTTATTGTTGCACCGGGGGTCTGAGAGAAATGCAATTTCAATCCTGTGTATGTCCTGTACATATATGAAAGGTATAAAATCCAGTCTGTGGGTGTGTTAAAACTTTCTGCAGCCATCTTGGATTATTTAAAGCACATGAGGGCTCAGGACTGCCCCTTCACTCAACTGCAGAGCTCCAAATACAGAGTGAGAAGTAGTTCTGGTGTATTTTTATTATTCCATACACCAAACTTTTATTAAAACTATAATATTTTGTTAAAACTTGAGATAAGTGGGGCATGGTGCGTCTAAACTGAAGATTTAATTATGGTTTAAATGAGTACAGTATAAAAAGGAAGCTATCTTTAACATCTCTTTGCGATTTGGGTGTTCCAGTTGATATATTTGCAGAAACAATATGACAAATGTGTCTTTTTCACAATAGAAGTTAAAACACTTAAAAAGAGAGCGCTGTCAAACCAGAACATCCTGTTCTTTAGTGGGGGGGAAACTGGTCTCCCTGAAACCATTTACGGAAACAATTAAACGAGTAATAACCAGGTGATAACATTAACCACACTGTCACGTGCCTGTTCGGTCCGAACGTGAGGCTGATCGATCAGATCAGTCATCTTCCTGATCGGTTTTACTACAACTCGCTCGATATGAGCCACGTGTCGCTGCCCGCACCCATGTGGCCTAGCGAAACGGCGAAACATGGCCGACTACATCGGCGAAAAAAGTTTCCGTTTGATTAATCTAATAGCAGATAACTCAAAGAGTGGAAACCGGTACCTCGTTGGAGGTGTTGTGGAGGAGAAAGTCGCTTTTGCCGGTGTTTAAATGACCGTCTTCCCCACTTAACCGAGCCGCCATCTTGCTTCTCCACATGGGCCGCTGCAGGCAGGCCGGATGGAGTCACGTGGTCAACGGCGGGAAACAGCAGAGGGGAAAGAAACTGATCTGAGATCGGATTCGAACCTCCGGTTTCATTGCGAGGAGCGACATAGCGCAAAGTCATCTGACCTCAGGTCAGTTGTAAATTCTCTGCATGTTTTTACATTGATTCTGACGGATTGCTCTTAAAAAGTTCCATTTTGACGTTTAAACAAATTATTAGCGGGTTAAAGACGCTGTATGAAAGTTTAGTGCGAGGCAATAATGCTTAAAGGAGCTAAATGTTGGCTAATAATTAACAGTAGCAAAAAACTAAATGCTGAAATATGAGAAAATCAAAAACTAGTGAATATCCACAAGAAGACAGAAGTAGAGGTAGTATGCTAAAGTGTATAAAAAAATGCAAAAAGAACATTTATTTGATTCAATTCAACTTTATTTATACAGGTTAGTCTCAGTGAGCCTCGAGGATTGATTTACAAGAGACCTTTTAAAACGAAGAATGATGACAGCAGGCGATAATTGTAAAAAAAAAAAGGTAAAATAAATTAAATGGAAGAAGTTGTATTTAATTTAAAAATAAAATGCTACATTATAAAGCAGTCTGAAATACTAAAAACAGGAACATGTCTGCATTGGTTTTTGCCATGAACTTAGCAGTTGTTTGAAGCCACTTTGAGAGGTCCAGGTCAAGAGCTTCAGATCTTTTTGCAAGATATTCCAGGATATAGGAGCAGAGTAGGAGAAGGCCCTTTTGCCTAATTCGGTCCGCACTGAAGGAACACTGAATACAGGGTGCAGTGATGGGAACAGTAAAATCTTGGTGCACCGTAAGACAGTGTCCAACATCTGCAGGGTGCTTGCAGGAGCATTCATGTAAATGTCACAGTAGTCAATGGACGGAAGGAAAGTCACAGTTACAAGGCGTTTCACAGCGTTCAGAGTTAGACAGGGTCTATTTCTGAAAAAGAAACCCAGTTTTACTTTTAGTTTCTTTACCAAGTGTTCAACATGAGGCTTGATTGATCTTTGATTACACTGCACCCTGTATTCACTGGTTAACTGGATATCATTAACTTCACGCAGACTCTCTCACTGGTACATTTTCATCTTTAAATCACTTCTTGGTCTGCTGCCTTCATACATCTCCTCCTACATGTCACTGTGTGAGTGCAGCTACAGCGTGCGCTCTCAGGATGCTATGCAGTGTTCCCTCAGTGAGGACTGAACTAGGCAAAGGGCCTTCTCCTACGCCGCTCCTGTTTCCTGGAATATCTTGCAAAAAGATCTGAAGCTCTCAAACTTGACATCTCTAAGTGGCTTCAAACATCTGTTAAGTTCCTGGTAAAAAAAAAACAAAACACCGCAGACATGTTCCTTTTAGTATTATACACCGCTTTATAATGTAGTTGTTTTTGTTACATTTTTTTTTAAATAATTTTCTTCCATTTATTTTTCTCAATTTATATGGTTTCTTTTATGATTGTGTACTGTTGTCATCATTCTTTGATAAAGTAGGTCTCTCTCTTGTAAATGAGTCCTCGAATGAGACTTGTCTACCTGTCTAAATAAAGGTTGAACGTCCAATAGACAAACCTGTAGTTTTAATTTATGTCCACTAGATGGCGGCGTTGTTCAGCTTTCATCACATTGACCCCCTGATTTCCTTGTAAAGTTGTGAATGAGTTGTGATAACTGTCTCTCCAGTTAATCAGTTTATTTATTGAATCCAGTAGTTTAATACAGACTGGATGTAGACGGCTGGTTTTATCTACAGTGTCTTTCTGCTTCCTGTGGCGGACAGTGGCTGTGTCTGGTCTGTCATCTCGTGCGTCCCACCAAAGAGTTGACCTTTAGTGTTGAACGTCACAGTCGGGTCAACAGCTGCAGTAGATCAACAGACAGGGAAATACACTCGGAAGCATGAAGTTTTATAAACTACCACGCTGTGTATGCATGCTTTGTAATACGTTTTGTGTTTTTATTTCTTGTTGCTCTGTTGTTGTTTTTGTTTCTGTTTAGCTGCTACACTTTACTCAGTCCCTGCTGCACACAAACCACCTTCGTCTTTATCTTCCACCTCTCTTGGAGAATGTTCGTCTGAAACGGGGCCAAAACATCCTCCGGTCTCCAGCGGGTGAAGTGCAGCCAGTGTGCACAGGCATGTACAAGAGTCTTTGTGTATATGTGTGTGTGTGTGTGTGTGTGTGTGTGTGTGTGTGTGTGTGTGTGTGTGTGTGAGTGAACAGAGGGGGAGCTCTGTGTAAGTGGGTCACCTAACTGCAGCATCCAGCGCTCCACAACCGTGTCAGTGCATGGCCCCACACGCACAACACGTTGAACCCACTCTGCTTCCACTCTGTCTCGTTTCTCTACAGGTTTTCACAGGAAATGTAAAACTCACCCACTCTGTGCCGTTAGGCTCCAAGTAAAACAAGATGAAACGTTTCATTTCTCCCGCGCTGCTCATCCTGTGCTCACTCTTGACCTGCAGAAGAACTCTGATGGCCCTCTTCTGGCACATCTCTTTTTTTATTAAGAACCCAGAAAGCCTGAGGCTTGCTTCTCTCAGTTTCACCTTTAGCTGCGTTGTGTTTTTTCTGTACGACTCCTTGTCCTCTTGGATGCTCAGTCTTGTAATTCTTTTTCTGTACGACCTTTCAAATGTTGCGTAACGGCAACTCTGCAGCAAAAACATCCTGATCTTTAACCAGACACCAGAGAACGTGGACCGGTGACTCACAGGCGTTACTTTGAGACTGACGAGAGCTTTTGTGATGAGTTTTCTTTCTTTTTTGTTTCTTTCATAACAGAGGTGGGGAATGTCCTCCCACAGGGCTCAGAGAACATCTGTTGGTGAGAAATGAACGCCTGGGAGAGACCCAGGGAGAGGAGGATAGAAACTTTACATTAATGCTGGAAACAACAGCCGAAGACAGGACAAGAGAGAAGGAGAAGCCTGACCTTTTCTTCAGGACAGCAGAGGTGAGAGGCTAACCGAACCTCTCGGCGTGGAAACAGAAACCCACATTACTAATGTAGCTGAAAGGAACGGGATGCAGAATCTGTCTCGTACAAACGTTTCAAGACTCTATCAGGACAGCTTCGGCTGTTTGCCTTTAGGCTGAAAGCTCAAAATATTTCTTAACCTAACTAAAGAAATGGCATTTTCTGTGAAAACACAGCGAACGCCGAGTTCTGGATGACTTTTAAAAGAAAAAGTACGGTAGATAAAACACTAGCAAAAAGTTAAAAATATCCAAACGATAGCTAAACATATCAAAACACTAGCTGAAGGCTAAAAGTGGGAAAACGGCTAGATAGAAGCTACATAAAGCAAAAATTTTATAGCAGAAAGTAGCATAATGTCAGCTAAAAGCTAAAAGAAGGACAACATTAACTGAAAGCCAAAAGTATCCAAATGCTAGCTACATGGTCAAAGTAGCAAGAAGTTAGCTAAAAGTATTAAAACAGTAGCTAATGTATTAAAAAAAAATAATCTAAAAGTAGGACACAGGCTAGCTTAAAGCTAAATAAAGCAAAAATGTTAACTAAAAGAGGAAAATAATGTAATGCTAGCTAAAAGAAGCAAAACAGCTAAAAGCTAACAGTCAGTAGCAATATATTAGTTAAAATTAAAAAAAAATGCTGAAAGTATCTAAGGGTAAATAAAAGTAGCAAAAGAAATCTAGCAAAATACTAAAAGAAACAAAAGGCTAGCCAGAAGTACAACAAAGCTAAAAGTATCAAATGACTAGGTATAGTAAAAAAAATAAGGCTAGATAAATGTACAAAAGGCTAGCTAGAAGTAGTAAAACGCCAAAAGCAGCAAAAGGCTAGCTAAAAAAAGACACATACTGTATATAGCTACCGGTAGTATGCTGAAGCAGTAATGTAAGCTATCAGTCTATTTCTATGGGGGGAAATTTAACAAATTAAGTTACATATTTTGAAATGTTCAGAAGTTACCAAATCCAACAGTGACGGAAGACAGTCTCCTGAATGAGCTGAACGTTTTGATTCACCTGTGAGTAATCTGCTGAATCAGCATTCACACAATCAAGCAGCACGTTTGCCTTCCAAACACCATTTTCTGATGCCTCTGCTGCAAAGCAATGCACAAGGGCTGCACTAGCCTCCTTCAGCGGACTCTGAGTGATTTGTATGACTCCGTGGAGCTAAAGTTTTACAGTTATGCTTCTATTCTTTCTAATTTAAAACCTCCTTGAAACCGACAGGTCAGCAGTCTGCTGCTGTGGACCAGCTGACTGATGATGCAGCTTCAGCTGGGCCATTTTCTTACCGAAGTGTTGATCGTGTGCTAAAACGAGCTTCGTCTAAAACCGAACAGTGTTTAGTTTTGCTGATAGTTGACGCTTATTTTGATCTGCACACAAGATAAAGTGCAACCACTTCTTTTGCTCCTGTGCCGTCATCAGATCCTCACCAATCTGTTTGAAGAGGTCAGCATGGCAAACGTAATAGAATAGAAGAATAGAATACATATATCTTTATTGGCATATTTGCACCGAGGTACAAAACATTGCAATTGGCGCGCGCACCATCCTAAGAGGGACGTACGCACGGAAAGCCGCAGCAATAATTAAATCGCGCCGCCAACAATCAGATATGGAAAAAAAGGAACATGCAGTCGGATAATCATTGGTATTCAAAAAAGAATCTATCACATTTTGTCTTAGGACATTCTATGATAAAGTCAAAAAACTCTACCAGCTCAGCACGGATAAAGACAAAAGACATGTTGCATTTTGGTGGCATAGCAGGGAGATAGTCTGTGAGTAATCATTTCAGATAAGCACAGTCTGCAGATGGGCTCAGCTCGGCTCCATCTGAATGCACACAGAGACCTCTGGGGGGAGGGGGGAGCGACAGTTTTCCAACAGCTTCAGACTCCAGGAGAAGTTTTGCAGTCAGCCTTTTTTCAAGGTTGCTTGAGTCCCGATTAGATTAGTTGCTTTATTTATTTTTCAGGGCAGGCTACAGTGTACTCTGACTGCAGCCTTGAAGTCCAGGTGCCGTCTGGGTCCAAATCGCCGAATCATGTGAGGTTTCATTCAATCCGAGCTACAGGTCCCCGTCTGCCCCCTGATGTAGCCCGGTCGGCTGTAAACGAGTCCCAAAACGCACTGCAGGTCCGCGGCTGTCCACCACTGTTCCCATCGTGCGATTCAGCTCGAACAACAGCTGGTTCATTGAGGTCACAGCCCGGATCAAAGAATCTTGTTGAGCAGGAAGTTTCGCCAGCGCGTTGATCGCCGCGGTAGTCTTCCTCAGCTTCCAGTAGCAGAAACCTCCGCCTAAGCCAAAAAGCAGAGCACCTGCTACCATAATTCCAATTATCCACAGATCTTCCACGTCCTCGACTGAAAGAACGGTCAGGCACATTAACTTCCACTCTCCCCACGAGTTCATAATGTAGCCAACCGCATGTGTGTTGAGGGGGCACGCCGGTTCTCCTGGTCCGGAGCGCTTCGTGGAAAAAAATTTATCGATAGAGGAGACAGCCCACACAATTAAATCCATTTCCAAATTGCTTCGAGTGAGCACTGAAGAGTTGAAGACGAGACAAAAATGCAAAAGCAGGGAGGAGGAAAACTTTAGGGCAGGAGAGGAGCAGAAAGAGAAGCGACCTGCTTCGCCAAGAGCCGGAAGTAAGAAGTAAGTAAGTAAGGTTGACATGTCTCTCTTTTTCTAATGGAATACATGCAAAAATTATTTATTTAGGAATTTATTTACGAATTTATGCATTTTAAAAAATAAAATGCAAAACAATCACATATATTATATGAAAACAAAATATAAAATGAAAGGCAGCAGAACTGAAGATTTTTTAAAATTATATCTGCCCCTTTTTAAAACAACAATTCAAACAATTATTATCTATAAGTAACAAAACAAAATGAATAACTCATCCTAATTTTCTAATTCTAATTCTAATACATTACACATTAAACTACTTCATATATATTTTTTAACAATTCGTTTTTGATAATTTTCTTAAACATAAACATTGACTTAGCATTTTTTACATAAAATAAATAAATAAATAAATATCACATTTTTGTCATCTGTGTATGTTTCCCATACTTGACAGACGAAATTGGCCTCTGCATTTAACCCAACCACCACCAGGTGGTGCAGTGAGCAGCCGTAGTCAGCGCCCGGGGAGCTGGGGAAAATAGATGTGCACTCATAAGCCGTTTACGCATTGGCCAGCCCTCAATGGCCCGGGGCTCCCCTGGGTGGCTCTGGGCCACCCGCGTTCATTACGCATTTGCCGCAAAGCCGCCTTGAAGTGGGTGGGCAGTTCTCTGGAAGTGGGTGGGGTGCTCTCTTCACGTGGGTGGAGTGTTCGTGTTTTAAGAGAGGAGACTCGGCAAAAAAAAATTGTTAGCTGGATATATATATATTAGTGTTTCTGCGTTTAATTTTTGTTAATAACTGATCACAAATCAGCTTATGTTACAACGTAAATAACACGAAGCGCACACCCATTTCCGCCTTTCAGCGCGACCTGAATGTCATTAAACAGCATTAAACAATAACTAATATTGTCTAACTGTTGCGCGCAGCCAGGGTTTTAAAATATAACGAATAATCTCTAACTTTTACGTGCAGCTAAAATGTCAGGAGGAGTGATTGCTATATGAGCAAGTTGGACACCTGAAAATTCAGTCCGTCCGAATAGCACAACGAGTTAATGCGTTGTCGTTTTGACCGGGAGAAGTGGGTTCGCTTCCCGCCTGGGACAAAGTTATTTTACTTTTTTTTTCTCTTTATTCACATTTTCTTTTAAATAAAAAGGAGTTTGTTAACCAAACAAACTCCTTTTTATTTAAAAGAAAATGTGAATAAAGAGAAAAAAAAAAGTAAAATAACTTTGTCCCAGGCGGGAAGCGAACCCACTTCTCCCGGTCAAAACGACAACGCATTAACTCATTGAGCTATCCGGACAGACTGAATTTTCAGGTGTCCAACTTGCTCATATAGCAATCACTCCTCCTGACATTTTAGCTGCACGTAAAAGTTAGAGATTATTCGTTATATTTTAAAACCCTGGCTGCGCGCAACAGTTAGACAATATTAGTTATTGTTTAATGCTGTTTAATGACATTCAGGTCGCGCTGAAAGGCGGAAATGGGTGTGCGCTTCGTGTTATTTACGTTGTAACATAAGCTGATTTGTGATCAGTTATTAACAAAAATCAAACGCAGAAACACTAATTCAGCTAACAATTGTTTTAGGGGTTTCTCGTTTCTGTAGTTAAATTTGAATGAAATTCAACCCTCGCGCTGAGGTTGTTTGAATGAGTCCCGCCCCTGCTGCAAACAACGAATCAAATGTGAGCAGTACATGACGTGAAACTAGCCCTGTCGGGCTCGGCTCGATGGAACCACGGTGAAGATGGTTCCAGAACAAGGGTGGATCCCGGGCGGAAAAGGTAAATGCGAAGACGC